>BJBW01000008.1:528637-611409 GCA_004320125.1 Scolopax mira
TCCTAATATCTAATCTAAATCTCCCTTGCTGCAGCTTCATATAGAATCATAGAATCATTGAATTGTCTATGTGGGAAGGAACCTTTAAGATTATCTAGTCCATCCGAATTCCTGAACCAAAACCAAACCTTGTCATTCTGCCCTTCTCACCTATATTCAGTAATGCTAAATCCTCTAAATACTCACTGCAGTGAACACCTGGTAGCTCTGTAGATGCAAATAGGGATGGTTTGGGAAATATCATTGACAGTCACTATGGAAAGCTAAGCTTAGACACTGAGCCCGCTATAATTCTCCAGTCCTTTAAAAGACAGAATTACTACAGTTTTGACAAGAGAAGAAAACAAGAAAAATAGGTGACATTTCCCCTCAATACCACCCTGATGGACTCCTAAAGTGCAGCCAATTCTGCTTCTTCATACACCTTGGCGTGCTGTTAGACAGCAGCATGACGAGAAAATGATGGATTTGGCTGTTTGATCAATCAGCAAGACATTAGATTAACCCACCTTTAGCCTAGTGACATGACTGCTCCTGGCTTTTAGTGACAGTTATTAGATATCTTATTGATGATGGGGACTCAAGCACTGTTTGAAGATAACAAAAAATACAAACTTTCCTTGTAACAAACCTCATCTTCTGCTCACCTCCAAGTTTTCACTAAATTTGCCTTGCCTTGCTCTCTGCATATACAGTTATTTTTCTTTTATTTTTTAGATTTTTTTTATTCTAAAGAAATACAGCTATGCAATTGATAAAAAATGAGCATGCTTTTAGTATGCAGCAAAATAAATGCATGATGAATAAATGCATGATGAATAAATACAGTATAATTGGTAGGTACTACCTCATGACAGCTCTAGCTGTGACAGAAAGGATTCAGTATTGGTTGGTAGCTGGCAAGGGTAACATTATCTCTGAGCTGACTAATGAACTTTGATATGTTGTTGAGAGAGTTTTGTAAGATTGTCTGTGATACACAGAGATCATTTGCAGCCTAGTGGACTTCTAGACTTATCTCGATGGTTTACTAGTTGGCTTACTCAAGAACTGGACAAAAAGCTCAGTCTGTCTCTTTGTTTCTGCTGTCTGCTTGTGTTCAGAGTTGCCATTGCAAGACACATACATTCTAGAAAGCTCACTCTTCAGCAAAGCCAGAAGAATAATACACTGTGAGAAATTGGACTTAGTTAAGTAGTGAGTATAATGAGATTATATGCAATAATATTTTGAACTAGGAGAAAAATACATGGTTCCTTTATTGAAACCTCCAGCCCTCTAATCAGTGGAAAGTTCTCAAATCAATTCCTAAATTTAAGGCATGTTTATTTGGATGTGGAGTTTGAGAAATAATAATGCATGAAATTGATTCTAGTATCATGATTCACCCTCTCACCCTATCATGCCATCAGAGAACATTTTTTCCACAATGCTTTGTTTTTCCTCCTTAGGAAGAACAACAAAAAAGTGAAGAGCCCATGGCTGCTTTCATAACAATTGTTCAGAATTATTTATTCAGACATTAGCAAAATCCTTGAACTCTTCAGTCATTTGAGAACTACTTAACCCAGAGCCAACTCTTCTTATTCAATAAAAAGTGTTTTGAGAAAATCACAGGAAGGGTACACAAAGTGTAATATCAACAGATTGACTCATGATTACATCAGTAGATTCCATACTTCTCTACTTTCTGATGCTAAGACATTAAGCTGTCAATTCATAATAATTAACATCTTCATTTTTTATTGTTGTTATTGCTGTTTTGTTATCAACATTATTATATTTAATAATCATCCTTTACTGCTAAGATAGTTTTTCTCATTTAAATAGCACTCAAAATGTTACTTGGGTCTGTGCAATATTCCTGTACAGAGCATTCATAAAGAAAAGAGTGGGGATGCTTGAGGGGAATTACCTCTTTAGGCAAGTGGGGCTAGACACTTCACTTAGAGATACGCAATATGATACCTAATACACTTATCTATGCTCTAGTTCCAACTGAATCAATTACCTTTTTCATTCATTGCAGAGGTTTGATGAGGGTGCGTCATCCTCCAACATTTATTTCCTTTTTTGATTGGCAAAATTTCCTTACAGAATTGGTTTATTAGTACTACACTGTCTCCAGTTATCCTTAAATTACCATCCAACACGGTAATTTTAAAGTTATACTGCAGAAAATTAATTTAAACCATGCCTTTAAGGCTGTTAAATAACAATACTCTCTTAGCTTTTCCTATAATACTGATGAGTTTTCTGGCCAGTTATAGCTGCCACCATTGCAATACTATTGGTTATGTCTACACCTCTTCCCAACAGCAAAGAAAGTGCAGGGGGCTTGAAAGAGGACAGGGAAAGATGGGAGGAAACAAGGAAGTTCCTTAAGACAATGTATAGGGAAGGGTGTTTTTCTTTCCCCTCCACCTGATCCCTTCCCTTCCCTTCCCTTCCCTTCCCTTCCCTTCCCTTCCCTTCCCTTCCCTTCCCTTCCCTTCCCTTCTCTGTTGTAGTACAAGACTCCAGCCTTTAACATACCATCCTCACATCTTGCTGACATGCTTTCATCACCAAAGGAATGTACTTTGCAAGCCATACTGTCTTCCCTCTGCTCTCTTTCTTTGAAAAAGAGAAGAAGGGACCTGGGAAGATCATGTTCCTACTGTAGCAGGACAAGAATAGATGCAGTCCAGGCCACAATGCTGAAGGGCATCAACAAAGAGAAGGGCTTTTTTCTCCTGCTGTTGCAAATGAGATGAGAAAGAGGAAGACAGTTTTTAGTTTTGGCAGGGGCCCACTCTTCCAAGACTAGCCAGATCCCCTGCTTCATCTGAGCATCTCCTTTCTTAGCACACACAGCAGTAACAGACTGCAGAGAGAGATGGTGAGGATAGTGCTTGGGCACTATAAAAGCCCATCTTCTGTGACCCTTAGCCAGCTTTACATGGACTGAACCCACCTTTCGTATAGTTTACACTTGAGCATGATAGGGACTGCAGTAAAATAGATGCTACAGGACTACTATGCTGATGGCTCGTTTCTCAAGGGCCTCTTTCTTCCTCTGGAGAAAGCGTACATTCCCACTACTGGAGTTACAAGAGTCCTCAAAAGGGGCCAATGTTAGTGAACCTTGTGCCAAGCAGCAGCAGAACTCTTTGCTAAATATATTCACAGAGTACAGGAAATATTTTCTACATTTCTACAGCCAGCTTTATTTCTCGTACAACATAAAGGCTTTGTAAAGGGACCACATTGCCTGGCAACAAATAAATAAATAATACTTTGCAAGACACTCTGAAAGTGAATCTTCTGTGGAAGCTGTGCTGAGAGAGTCTTGAAAAACAATCAGGGGGTGAAATGACAAGTAATTAAGGAGCAAAGTACGAAAGCCACAATGTCTGCCAAAAAGCAACAAACAAACAAAGAGCTGGAGCACTGTTAATCAGTGTTTGGATTAGAGCACAAGATACAGAAATTCATTCAAGGAAAGAGAATGTGACTTTCTACAGATAAAGCAGCTATTGTTGTAGGATGGAGTTTTTTTCTTCCCATTTTCCCTGACTAATCCTTGACAAAACATGAGAACACCAGAAAAGCTGAGGGACAATAATGTCGCCTTTTGTAACATTTTCTCCTTCTGTTTCTCTACTGAGTCAAGGAATTAGTGCATTATGCATTGTATTTCAAAATCTCCCCACATAAGGTTACATAGAATTAGCAGAAATCAATCTAAATTAAGGCACCTCATTATCATCCTCAGGAGGTCACTGCTAAATAGTCTCTTTATTAAAACATAACATTAAGCCTCCATAAAATGTCTGCCAATTTTGCCTCCCTCCCGCAGAAAACATATGCTGTATGGAAGGCTGTACAGATCTCATCGTTTGTTTCTTTTTTACCGGAAGCAGACATTTTGTGATGAAAGAGGTAATAGGTCAAGTGAACATGGAAAGACCTTCCTGTTACTACTGGCCTGTGAGTAACAGGTCATTCAGGTACACCTCAGCCTCGCAGAGTTCAGGTGCACATTAGGAACTACAGGGGAGAGAGCCTTCTAAAAAACTGAGTACTGAGACAAAGTAGAAACAAAACTAATGATTCTTTGTGCTGCAATGTTTTCCTCCCTAAGAGCCTCATAAGGATTAACTGCAAACAGATGGATAGTTATTACCAATCTCTGACAGTTTCC
Organism: Scolopax mira; assembly: GCA_004320125.1. Classification (NCBI taxonomy): domain Eukaryota; kingdom Metazoa; phylum Chordata; class Aves; order Charadriiformes; family Scolopacidae; genus Scolopax; species Scolopax mira. The sequence goes on from BJBW01000008.1 coordinate 532,824, forward strand.
ACTTGCAGATAGTGATTTACACCAGTCTCAGGGAGGACATAAGGAAATCTATGTAAATGGCATACAAAAGAACAGAAAGAACGTGCCACTGAGTTGGTCCAGAGGGCACCACCACATTTACCAAGGTAGACTAACAGATGCAGCTACCACTTTGTGTTCAAATGATGATTTGGAGAATCAACCTACATGGTGAGGATAGTGCTTGGGCACTATAAAAGCCCACCTTCTATTACCCTTAGCCAGCTTTACATGGACTGAACCCACCTTTCGTATAGTTTACACTTGAGCATGATAGGGATTGCAGTAAAATAGGTGATACAGGACTACTATGGCAGTAGTGGACACAGGTAGCTGTGTAAAGTTAGGAATGCTTCAGCCCAGATTCGGAGAAACATAGAACACCTGAAATGAATGGTGTGTACATACTCCTAAACCTTTCTGAATCTAATATTTCCAATATACTTTTCCAAGCAGTGAGTTTTATTTTTAAGTACACAGCACCTCTCTATCTCTGTTGTATAACATTTAGTCTGCTGTTGCAATGACTATACTTATATTAGTAAATAATACAGACTAATAGGAACAGATTTGTAGAACCAAAAGGTTGTACTGAAAGCAAACTCCAGGTGAGGCTTTTTGAGGAGCTGCTCCAGGTTAGATCTAGAGAGAAGCAAATGCTACTGAATTCCCATTAGCAGCTGGAATGTACTGTTTTCTTCTGGACACATCATCCAGTTTAATTTTATCCAAAAGGAATCCAATTTCTGTGCTTTAAGACTGCTCCATGACAGATAAAGCAAAGCACTGGAAGATTCACTTTCAAAATTAATGCATGATTTTCACTGAAACTATCATGCAGCTATTCCTAAGAATGCCAACATGGATCATCAACACAGTGGTGTTAGACCAAGGTGGCTCCACCATCAATCCATCCGCTGGATGATAAACTCTTACAGGGCAAGACAGCTTGTGAAGGATCACTTGGCCGTGGCAAGCATGGCACCTAGAAGAATTCTGGGATCATCTGCTGAGGCTTATGAATAGTCACCTGATAGACGGGCTGCAAGATAAACACAAGCCATCCATTTTTCTGCTTTAGCCATTCTAATCAGCTGAAACTGAGGGGTAGCTGCTCTGAGCCCTTTGGGTACTACAGCATATGACCCCTTTGGCTTCCTACAAGTGGAGCTAGCTGGAAGACAAGTGAGAGTTTGGGGAGTTTAGAGAGGGGACTGAGTAATCAGAAAGTGTGCTTCTTTCATGATTATATGTGTGGACTTGCACTTAATCTTTAAGTATTGGGTGATGCTCTATTTACTGTTTATAATTGCTTTTGTTTATGTCTCATTCCTCTGACCTGGCATTACTGGACTTTCTGAGGAGTTATGGTTTTGCTGATGAGAAAGGATGTGCTCAAGCTGCATGGAGTGGAGCCACAGAAATGTACTCAGGAGGTTACAGGGCAATGGGGCAGCCTCCCATCCCAGTTTCCTGACAGTGTCATAAGCAGCTGGTCTGTGCCATAAATGCTGTCCAAGAGCAGACAGGACAGGATGAATCTCAGAACATGGAAATATAAAGCACATGAGAGATAAAATGGATGAATTTCCAGGCAGCAGCTTGACTAGGGGCCACATCAAAAAGCCTGGCTAGGTTGGTCACAGGGAGTTCAAGTACAAGCAGACGGGAAAATGTTGCCAAAAGTAAGAATATTTTTAACATTGACTGAGAAAGGTGGATACTTCCAGCTTTCCTGAAGCTCTTTTCTAGTGTCTTTACTGGTACAGCCACGTTAATTCACTGAAAAAGCTCTTCCAAGTTATATCTTGGACATAAGGTTCTTCTACGATGTAGTGGACAAGCTGCTCTGTTTTCCTCAGAACTGTAAGTCCCACGGTTACATGTCCTTAGCTCTTCTGATAATAGGTGCTTCAGTGGTAGAAATTCAGTTTACAGCATTCCAGAAGCAGCTCATTGACAGAGAAAATGATTGAATAGCACAATCTTTGAAGAATCTGCCCTTGTAATTTTATCACAAGATCCTGATATTGTAGATTTGTCTGTATATAATTCACATCATCTGATTTTAAGTCTTTCCCCTGATTTTAATCCTGACTGACACTTTTGGTTTGCAACTTTGGAGTGCTATATTTCAGGAGGCATTACTTGACATAAGCGTTTTCAGTAATGTAAAAATGATAGAAAGTATTTAGCTTAGATAGAAAACATTTAATACTGTCCACAGAGCTAAACAGAGGCTGAGCCACTGTGGTTACTACAATCTTGTCTTATCTCCCACCTTTAGTTCAGGCCTTCTCACTGTCACGCAGCTTGTGCTGTTTGCTACAGCAACTTGAAAGTAAGTGTGAATAAGCCAAGTCTTGTACAGGGTGAAAAAAAAAGCTGATTGATGGTTTTCACAAAGGAAAGCTCATAGTTTTGCTATTTCATAAACAAGAAGAATATGCTTAAGCCATAGCTGTGTGTTCAGCTTCATGAACAACCTTATCAAATCCAGTATTTTCCTCCATGAATCAGTCTGCAGACTGTTAATTTTGGAAATGTGTATTATTTATACCTCCTAAATTAACAGATTTTCTGTCACACATGTTCATGTAGTTATGCTTATTTTAACATGCAATGTTCACTTCCACGCAACAGCTGAATGAAATAAACACTACATGAACTGCAAATAGATTTTTTCCAATGTAAACCAAGAAGTAAATACTATTCCATGAGGTGAGGTCACGCAATTCAGCTGATATCCCATACTTCTGTTTCTTCCATTTGTCTGAACAAAGTCATTGCAGTATCAGACTTTCTGAAGTCACCTTGACTTTCCTCTCTATGGTTACTTTGCCTGAAAAGCAAGACCAAGAGTTAGAGATGCCGTTTTCAGAGGAGCTGTTAAATTATTTCCAGAGAGAAGCATTATAAGCTAAAGCTGTATTTTCAGAGCCAAATACAAGCCTCAGCTTTAAAGCAAAAAGCTATTAGAAACCACTCAAAATATTCCTCTCACTCTAACTTTGTCCTGCCCAGTGACCTCTCCCTCCCATGCACACGCACATTCACATGCATGTATGCTAATTATAGTAGACTAAGAGAAGAAAAGATGACAGCAAAGTGCCAATTGATATTTGTCTTTATTTTGGAAAGTATTTCAATATCCTGGTGTTCTGTGTGCTACAGCAGTTCAGTCAGACAGAAACCCTTTCCTACCATGGACCAGATTCGGAGATGTGCTGATGCTTGTGAGGGGATCAGTCTGTCACTGGTTGTTTCTCTGCCTGTGTTACTGGTTACACATGCCACAGTGAAGGAGAGGCTCCCTGCCCTACCAGACGTGGCACAATGTGCCTCCTGACTGCCAGCCCTCACAGGTGACCTGTGCAAGGATGTCCCATGGCACAGTCACGCCTGTTGCACTTGGCCATGGGAGGTGATGTTCCTTCACAGCCCATGGCTGTTCTTGCAGGTTTGCTGTACAGCACAAGGAGGTGAGCCCTGTCCAGAAGTCAGTTGTGGATGCCCAGCTGAGAGACAGGACTTGGTAGTGTGAAGACAGCCACGCGAACATGACTGAACAACTTTCACATGCAATCTGGCTTGCATCCCACCAATTCAGAGCAGAGACTGAGCTGACACATGACTGCCTGCACCTAACTATTTACAGCAGGGCAGCTTTACCCCTGGGAGCATGATCCATCTTGTGAACCAGGTAAAACTGAAATTAGATTTTGCTAAAAGAAGAAAGTGCTTTGTCCTGTGAATACAGACCATATGCTGCACCTTACTAGAAGGGGTAATTTGTAACAGAAAGAGCCCTAATCCAAGGGATAAAGAGCCTCCTGGAAAGTAACCTGTTTTTCTAGCAGATGAAAATGTAATGTAGCCTGTCATTGATTTGTCATAACAGGAAAAAAATAAAAATCAATAGGGGAAAAAAGTTTCAAACAGGGAATTTAATTTAGATGGTGAAACAATAACAACACTGAAAATATTTGTATCCAGCTGGAAATCGGAGGTGGCTTGCAATTGAATCAATGTAATGGAATGTAATCTAGATGGATAACATCCAATATGTATAGCTTAACTCTACACTGTGTTTCAGATCCTCATTCCCGTGTTATTTTGAATGTCCTGAAGATCTCCCTTCCCATCTGGTGGCTCTGACTGAAATGATTTCTCTCCTGCATACCTACTGCCATATTTGCAATAGCAAACATTTATGAAGTCAGCTTGCAAGATGGAGCTAATGGACTGAGAGCAGAGGGACTATCAAGCAGTTTTCTGTCCATATGCTGACCATCATGTATTAACACCAGTTGGCAGCTCAGCCCCACACAACCACTCACTCACTCCTCCAGTAGTATGGGGGAAAGAGTCAGAAGGGTAAAAGTGTAAAAACTCATGGGTGGAGATAAAGACAATTTAATAGATAAAGCAAATGTTGCACATGCAAGCAAAGCAAAATGAGTTCATTCATTGCTTCCCACTGGCAGGCAGGTGTTCAGCCATTTCCAAAGAGCAGGGCTCCATCATGCATAATGGTTATTCGGGAATATAAGTGCCATAACTCCAAACTTCCCCCTTCTTTCCCTACTTTTATTGCTGAGCATGACACCATATGGTCTAAGCTATCCCTTTGGCCAGCCAAGGACAGCTGTCCCAGCTGTGTCCCATCCCAGCTTCTCGTGCTTCCCCACACTGGCCTGCACACTGGCAGGGTAGCATGAGAAACAGAGGATGTCTTGATGCTGTGTAGGCCCTTTTCAGCAACAGCTAAAACATGGGTTTGTTAGCAACACTTCTTTGGTCACAAATCCAAAACAACACCATATGAGTTACTGTGAAGAAAATTAACTCCATCCCAGCCAAAACTGGTAAACTCCCATAAGATTCGCATACCTGCCTTCAGGTGAAGTTCACACTTCAAAGTCTGTGAATGCAAGATCTGTGCTTGCTTTGTAAGTTGTCCCTTTGTGCCTCAACCTCTTCATGATGAGTTTCTTTGCGGACATGTTGTTTCCATGAGACATTCAAATAATTCAAATATGTTACCTTACAACCTGTGTGACTCACCAGCAGTCTTGGGAGTATTTCTGCTTTTCCCACATCTATATCTTGTTCTGTTCCAGCATACCTAGAAAGGATAAGTAAGCAAGCATTTCTCTGTCTGTCCTTTGGACCACACTTAGAATTTATAAATGTAGGCATATAAATGTAACCCATATAATGGGTTAATAAATAGATTACAATGGGTTGATAAATAGATTACAAACATTCTGATGCATAGCTAATCAATGCTCATAAAGGTTGAGGACGTTAAAGGAAAGCTATAACCTATTATATTGCCTACTGTGATGCTTGCAGATGCCTCCATCTGAACCAGATATGGGCAGCCAGAAAAAAACTGTGACTCCTTTTTGCTGTTCAACTTGCCCAACATATCAAGGTTTTCTTGCAATAGCTCCTCAGATAGCTACACTGATCACTTTAGGTTCCTTTATCATTATTCATCATTATATCATACTGCCTATATTCATTCCAGGAACTTGGGAGTTTCCTTAACCTTGAGTCTGCATTACAAGATAGAATTATTGACTCTTGATTAAGTTTAAATCCTCTTAATTTCAAATAGATCTTTCCCTCTTCAGACTGAAACTATCAGTCCCACTATCTTCCGCTTTTATTGCAACATCCATCTTTATGTCCACTCATAAGTGCATCTCAGTTGTCTAGCTGTTGCAAAATGTAGTTAGAAAATGAATTTTCTGTATATGTATTTCTTTTTATTCCCTATTCATTGGATATCTTCCTCTCCAGCACAAAAGCTAATGAGGAATTAATTACATACATTGGCTTAGGTATGTCTGCAAACTAAAAAGCCAGGGTGCCTGTTTCGTATTGTCTTTAAGAATGTATGAAAAAGCATGATGTTGCTAAAGAAAGTCCTATACTCTGAAGAAAACCCCAATCTGGTTCCATTTTTTATCCTGAGAAATACAAACAGACACACAGGATGGCTTTTTAAAAGCCTGTTCTCAAGCACAATGTTGTTTTGATGATTGTGTGGTGCTGGAAACTTCAAAATTCATCAAAGACTAAACAAACAAACAAAAAACAGAACACGGGAGACAAAAATCAATGTAATCACTGCAGTTTACTCAATAGGGCAATCCAGGTCTATTGAGAGCAAAAAGCAAATATTACGTTTATAGAAATATGTCCACACTTTTTCATTAATCAATTGTATCATGTATCACAGTAAGAACCATATAGGATTATGAATTCCATAAATATTTAAAACATGTAAACTTGATAATCCATGAACAAAATATGTTATCTAAGAGGTTGGTTTCCACTGCAAAGTGTTATTAAAACAGATGCCTGAAGGGTGTTTGTTAACCTTCCAGTGGAACAGCTTCTAATGTACAACTATGTAAGCTATTGTGTATGTCTTAGAAACTACTTTAATGATTCCTTTTAATAAAGTAGCCATTATGCAATGTGAAACACTCTAGGTGGCCTGTAAAAGGTATAAAAATGTAAGCAGTGCCCCCACAAAGTGGAGTTTAGATCTGAATTGCAGTAGGCATCATGTGGTGCCTGACAGAATAAGACCAGTGATTAGCTCTTTCCTTTCTGTTTTCTTGATACTGCACTATTGTATTCAAGAAAAAAATGAAAATTTTAAATTACTCTTCACTGGCACCTATCAAAATGTCTCCTTTACCCTGAATTTCCCTCAATTTTAAACCACTCTTGGGATGTGTCTTTAGAACAGGATTATATTTAAATTCATCTCAGCACTCAGTACTATCAACATTGCTAAGTCTTTTTAGCAAGTGCAACATGGAAGAATACAATCACTGCAATTAAAAGTACAATACTTTCTGATAGTTTCTAATATGTTATAGTAATTGAATGTCCCTGATCAGTTACAACACTGCAGCTGCTTAGAGAGTTAGATGTAAAGGAAAAAAAATGTAGCTTTTTACTATATCTGATCACATGTGGCATGCCCACAAAATATTGGCACACAGAGGAAGTAATGTAGAAGGTACAAAAACATAGACTAAATGCAAAAGTATCTGATACCAACAAAATGAAAAAGAATGGAGGCTCAAAGGCAGAGTGCCTTTGAAAGATCAAAGGTTAAATGTATTTGAAAGTATTGAAAGTCTAGTGAAAGTGTACAAGATAAGAGCCTGAATAACACCACATCTTCTAATGCATGGTTTCTCATCTTCTTCGGCACAAAAGTTCCCCTTTTTATAATTCAGTCCTTTGGTCTCATCTAGGTAAGCTTGTGCATCTACATAGGACAGATGGAAAGGCAACATTGTGATGCAGAGAGCTGCATTACACGCTGCATCTTAATCCTACTTTCCATGGACCAGAGCTCTGTTTTAGCCCTTGTAATTTTCCAACAAACATACATTTTCTAGCCATCTGTTTTCCTTTTTTTTTTTTTTATTCTTTTGGATAGCATTAGTACAGGTTGCATTAAAAAAAAATCCAGTGACTCATGTCACGCTAAGGACATACTGCAGACCTTAGCATGATAGATATTTTATGCTGAAGAACATGTGATGTTTCTTCAAGTACAACAAACCTGCCAATATACCTACTCTTCAGATTTAAATGTTTCTCTTCTGGGGAAAAAAAAAATAATAAAAAGGCTAACCCTGTTAAATTACACAGAAATTCTACTGCCTGTTCAGATCAAACTTCCAGCAGCAGTTGTTGGTTTTGTTAAATGAGTACAGGAGTGCTCCCAAAGGTGATTGTCAGCAGGGTTAAAAAAAACTTTGGCTCAGATTTGCAGTTATACAAGCTTCTACCAGAAAAAGCAGAACTCCTTTTAAGGTGCCTAGACAACCTAGTTTCAAAGATCTAGCTCTTTAACTCTAAAAAGAACTGCCATTTAAGGTGTAGTGCTTTTTTTTAACCTATGCTTATCACATGAAAAGAATCTATCTTATGCAAGAACATTTCCACTTAAATGAAAAAAAAACCACACAAAACCCCAAGGTTAAGTTCTCTCAAGGAAGGACATGGTTTGCTAATGAACATGCAATGCTTGTAAAATTGTGGAAAGTTAGAGTGACAGTCAAACAAGTCAGCACTTTCTGGATTGCTGTACTTCCTGAATTATTAGGGGATTGTAGGAGAGACCTCCACTCTACCTAGTCAATGCGTGCGTGTTTTAAGCCTTGGAAAGTATCTCATAAGCACACCAGATTTAGTGATGATTTAGTGGCTCTTTTCAATTAATGATAAATGCTGAATACTTTCTAGAAATAAGGATACTGCTAATATCTTTCCAGTGCATCTGTCTTTCATCTTTCTCACTTCTTGGAATGGGGAGATGTTTCATCCTTCTGACAATCCATGATGCACCTAAGTCCTTTTACTTTCTACAGATCCTCTGACTTTATTAGGAGTGAATGATGGGTACAGCAAAATACAGAGTGGAGGTTTTAAGAGGAATACTATCTCCTGTAGTAAATCAAACAATACAAAAGATTTGTAATTCACTGAACAGAGAAAACAATGGTTACAATACATGATGGTAAATCTTATTAATTCAAATAATTTTCTACTCTACCTTAGCACAAGTCAAGCCACAGCTGAAATTCATACATTTATTTTATACATGCTTTATTTTAATAGGTTTCTTTTAACACTTGGGAATACGTTCTCATTTTCCAAAAAGATTTTGAAGGGAATAGAATGCATTTCATGCATTAAATGTAATTTCATAAAAGTGTTACTATACAGTTCTTCATACCCTTTTGCTGACAAAACGCCTAACAAACAATAGAAGTAATACAAAGGCACAATAATTATGTAGGAATATGCTTTTGGTATTCATCTTTTTGGAGAGATGTACTCTTTCTAAAAGTGTGCATGTAACTTTCTCAATAGTCTCCTAGCTTTTAATGACACTTTTAGTCTTAAAACATTTAGACTTTTTGGAAGATGCCAGCATGTATTCTTAATATGGATAGAGATAGCATCCTTAAGATAGTTACCCTTAAGCCATATAGCCAGATAGCAAGATTTTATATTTCATAAATGCCATTATCTGAAATTCAATTTACCATATACATCTCCAGTCACCTCACACTGTTCCACATCATACAGGAGATATAACTTCAACACTCTAAGGATGTTATATATAAATATATAAGTACAAGTATAACAACACTCTCAAAAAGCCATCATTTAGCTTGTAGCCCTGGAAGACAAGGCTGCATTTTAAAATGTTGTTCTTTGTCTTGAAAACAGCTTGTCTTGACACATTGTACAATATCCATCACTGACATTCCTATGAATAGACTGGATAAACATCTGTCAGAAATACTTTAGCTGCCTTTGATCTTGCCTTGGGGCAAGCAATTGGATTAGACATCTTTACCAGCCCTGTATTTATGACTCTCTGCATCGATATTTCAAGCTTGTTGAATACTAATCAGCAAATTTCTTATAGGTAGAGCTTTAACAGAATGAAAAAAAAACTGTTATAGACCTGATTCCAACAAGCAGTTCTCCAATACTGAGTCTTAAAGCTATTTGAAGCCTATGGGTGTAAGGATGGTAAAAACGAGCTCTGCGGGAGATAACTTGCTTTCTTTAAAATATCACTGCCTACACTTTCTGTCACATCCTTCATACTAGACCAGAATGTGCAAAACAAACATTTTGTAATTACCACTAAGAAAGCATGAAGTAGTACCTCTCAATGAGTAACGTTCGCCTATCAATAACAATGACAATGTGGCTTTCTAAATATATATCCAAATTGAAGCTTTTACAGAACACTAATCTGCTAGAGTCGCTTCTGTAAACACAAAACATCTGGTGAGCTATCTTAGATACACTATTCCTAAGAACCATTATTAACTTTACTAATTTTCCTTTGAAAGTTGTTCTTACATGAGCTATAATACTACAGTATAGGATGTCCGACTCCTTCTCACACTGAGGTTGCTCCTTACCAAATCAGACAAAGCAGCTGTTGAGATTTGTCTTTATAAGTGGCTAGATAGCTTTTAGATGGGTAGGATCTGCACACTGAGAATACCACAGCCATACTTCTCAAGAATGACAGCCTACCTCTACAAAGTAAAGGGAAGCTTTGACAATCACTTCGTAGTCATTCAATAGTTTTGCTTTTTAGTACCTTTTATTGCTTGCTTGTTTTTTAATAAGAAGCGTAAGCTTAGAGCACTTTGCAAAGAAGATTTTTGTCATCTTCTGTAGTTTACAAGTAGGGAACAAAAGTAAATAATGTAGGCAAGCAAGCAAATCAAGAATAGATCTAGATTCACATCAGTGCTTTGTATGTTATGTTCAGTTTTTACTTCAGCATGAACTCACATAGACAAAACCAACACAGTGTATTCAGACTCAGCAGAATGCTTTTTCCTGACTGACAGGCAGCAAGCCATCAGTCAGGAAAAAGATGTTAAGCACAGTAACTTAACTCTGACTTCCTCTGGTTGACTGCACCGTCATAGACTGCAGCTGAATAAACTCATATAACAAGCAGATAGACACACCGAGTCTGACTTCACTGGGTTTAGAATACATGCATGAGGACAGCACTCATGAAGGCAATTTTTTCCTGTTAATTCATGGGGCCAATATTCAGCAGCTGAGAATGACAGAGAAATCTAGGAGGAAACATGACTTCTAGGAAGTGAATAGAAAATATGGAAACATTAGGTGACTTTTTTTTTTAGAAGATGATATATTGAACCCATTCAGATAGATAGATGATAAAGCCATTGACGTAAATAAGAAAATTTTGCTTCTCATTGCTATGGAACAGGTGACGTATATTCCAAGATATTTAACATAATCTACTGAAACAGTCATTTGGAGCAGAAACAGGAATCCAAATTTCCCTTATTACAGTTCAGCATCTTAACTATTCGGTCAAAGAGAGATCAAATCAATGCAGTTTCTCTTCCCCCTCTTTGGTCCATTGAATATTTAATAATTTCAAGCAAAGGAGAACAGTTTTGGTGTGGAGAAATAAAAATGCTCTGTCTCAGGGCACTGCATTACCAAATTGACAGAGGTGGAGGGTCAAGTGAGAATTAGAACTATTTCTTCCCACAGCCTGCTAGTCTCTGTGCTATTGAGGAAAAAAAAAATAAAATTGAGGAGCCAATAGCATATGATCCTTGGGCAGAACTTGACTCTCTAACACAATCTGAACAATTTCTAAGGGATGAAGTCCTTAGGATGAGGCAACCAGAAGAACACCTCTCCTTTAATACCATCAAGGCTTAGTTGTGTTCAGTTGTGGGATGCTTCTAGTCAGAGTGCAAGCAGAACTTCAGCATCAACAGCTTTGATACTCCAGGGTGAGGAAGCAGATAAACAAGATTTGAAGAATCTAGTTTTTAACAGTAGACATCCTAAAGCATGATTACCTTACTTGAGCTTGCATCCCCTCAGTTCACTTATTGGTGAAATGAGGATTATTTTCTGCTTCTGGGAAAAGCCAAAATGTTTTCATGTGTTGATTTAGCTACTTATTTTTAGCCTAGGGGAAAACAGAAAGAATTGTGCTCAGAACTCTTGTTCTGGCCTTTTCATGCTGCCTTCTACTTCCATTTTTGCTTCTCAAGATAAATTGGTGTCATTTCACTTGTTTCTCTCCTGGCAAAGACAAATTACATCATTTTCTTTTTATTTCTTTGCCTCTTTTTAGCCCAGAGAGATTCCCCAGCTTCTTAGGCAAATTGTATTGTTTGATTTTTTCTTTTTCCTGTATGCTGTGCATGTATTGAGATACGTTCCAAAAGAGAATACATTGTTATCTTTTCTTTCAAAAATTTAGCTTTAATTCAGTTTTGTCTTAAAGTCACTGAAAAGTTTCTGAATAACTTTAATATACATTAAGTTAGGATTTAAGGGACTAACCTCCATCATAATTTCCATCAGAATAGCAGCAGTGTTAGCACTATTAATACATAATTTGAACAGATAAAAATCTGCTTTCACTTACATCAAAAGACTTGTATCCTCTCTGCAGTGAAATGAATGCTTCTCCATTTTTTTTACTATGTTACCTTTTTCTTTATTATTTAATTTAAATTTTCTCTTATAGATTGTAATGTTTTTCTGCTTAAATTTTATTATGCTCTGGTTCTTCATTTATATACTACATGGATTTTATTTTTCTTAACCTCTGTGCAAGACTGAAACTGTGCATTCACCATCCACTGAATACAAGAAATAATTTATTTGTAACCATGTTTTGGCTAGGTGTGAGATTATCCCCTGCTTCTTCCCCTAAACCTGCTGAGGATATGTCTATTCCATTTGTTGTGGAGGCTGAAAAAGTCTACTTCACAGCATGTTCAGAAGACCCTTAAGTTTCACACAGAGAAGTTACTATTATGAGGAGTTTCAATTTGATGTGTCTGCTACTTTTCATCATCACTTGAAAATATGTTTATGCTGCTACACTACAAAAAGGCAATTCTAGCCAATAAGAGAAAAGAACTAATATAATCAAGCAAGACAATATATATTTTCGTATTCAGGTGGTTTTCACTGTTATTAAAAGACATAAAGGAGGCTGATTATCAGTTCTTAAAGATAATGTGCTGGCTGATCCATTTGTTCAAGAGTTGGTACATGTGTTCTGCTGCTTTTTCAAGCCAAGAACCACTGACACTACTTCATTCAAACTAGACAGACTTATGATTCAGGGAATTAGGGCAGTAAATACTGTCCTGACTACAGTTGGTAAGAAAAACAAATGGGCAAATTTGACTAGGGAGAAAATTAGACATAATTTTGAATTGCAGAATGTAATTAGGCTCATTATGGATTTATTAAAAACTAATTGTACCTGACACATACTTCAAGTACTCATGTAACGGAAGCGGTTCAAAGATAAAGCCATGAATACATTTCACCTGGATATCTTCAAAGCTTCCTGTACTTCACACTAGAAAAAAACTCTTTAAAGCCCCCTCTCTGTTGGTAGTAGTTTCTTTTAAAAAATAAAATCATCACAAGCTAGGATAGAAGGAATCACAGGAAGTTATTCAGCTATCTTCTGTACTAAATTGAATTAACTATAATCAGCACGGTCTTGGTATATATCAGTTCAAAATTATGGAGAAAGAAGAACTGAACTTTACTTGCCTTGGTACCAGGAAGGTGTAGGTGAGCTCTTCTCTAATTAGAAATTAGTTAAATTTCTCACACATAATAAAATCTATAACAAATATCCAGAGTTATTTTGGATAAATAAAAGAAAAGCACATATATTAATGTAATATGTACGTAATTGATAACATAATGATAATATGGGATTTTATAAATTGATATGATACCAGTAACTTTAAATTCTTCCTTCTTTGCTGGAAAGAAAACAGGAGAGAGAAGCAGAATTTTTGATCACCTTTATTGAACAGATTTTATGAGAAGTAAGAACTGATACAAAAATCATCATTTATGGTGATTATATTGCTTCTGGGAAAAATAAGCTTGCTAATAACTGAATTAAGGTGTTCTTTCTGTTTTTCTGTCATTTCTAATGGTTAAAGTGTAATCATTTTTAACCTCTTACACCAATAAGCAAAGCAATCTGTATACTCCTCATAATGATGTGATTTGCCTCAATAACAAGGAACCAAAAATCACAGATACAGGAAACCATTTAAAAGAGATAGAACACACCAGAGTATTTGCATGTTTTTCAGTTGAGTTGCAGAACCATCTCTAACAGTTAATTTCCTTCATACTAACTCCTAAGGAGTGTGTCCTAGGGCTAGATGGGGCTCAAAGACTGATTGATGTGAAAGTTGTAACATTTCATAATATTCTTAAGTCTGGGGAAAAGAAAAAAAAAATAGGGTTGCATGAAAACCCTGAGAGGATAGTGCTGTGTGTTCTTCTTCTACACAAGCCTTTAACTAAAATTCACCTGTTGCTTTGCCCACATGGTGAAAGTAGAAATAAAAAATCATTCTGATACATTATACAGTAATCTAACACTTTCCAGGAAGGCCGCTCCTTGGGTCCTTGAGTCAGGAACATATTTTCAAAAGCCACTTAGGTTGTTACTAAAGCAACTGCCGTGCTGGTGTTGAGGACTGTCCAAAAAAATAAGACTTTGGCCTTCTTGATAAAGATACACCTCTCACCACGAGAGGAGGTGACTCGTGAGAGTCATTTAACACCATGACATGTCGAACAGGCAAATCAGACTCAGGACTTTATGTGCTGGAGATATTCCATCTGATCAGTCAGCTAAATTTATATCATGTCATTTACACATACCTACTTATATCCCAATATCCAGACATTAGTGTTCACATGAAGACCAGACCCTTACAGCTCCTTTGCCCAGGACGCTCCTGAGATGGTGACAACTTTCTGTTGAAGAGAGAGGCTGAACTTGGGACCCTGTATCACTGCAGACCTCATGCAGGGGATTACCTCTAGCTGCCAGCTGTTCTGTGCTGTTGATGTTACTTTTAGAGAAAGAAAATTATTTCTCATTTATCTTCAGAGCAACTCAGCAGCAAGTATTGGTTTCAAGTGAGTTATATCAGGATAAATAAAGGCTGACTAGGAATAATTTTTTTTTTCTACCATTCATATTCCAATCAGCCAGCCCCTACCTTTCTGGTGTTTTAAAAATATGTTCCAGCCATGATTAAAGGTTTCTTTGTTTTGCTTTTCAATTATGTCTCTGCAAGACTGTAAATGCTTTTATATGAGAATTGTAAAGCATTGAGCATGCATCTGTTTTTAAGCTTGGGAACTATTACAGTCATTAGCTGCTTCTATAATTTGCCCTTTTTATACTAATACTTTCTCAGCTTGAAGGGCATATTGCTTATATATTGCTTCTTTGTGCTTCCATGTCTCATTTTACCCAGAGTGGCGCAGCAGGTTTGCTAAATTAAGGATTAGGCAGACAATGGCCAGGATACTTCTCGCATCTCTTTTTTCTGTAAATTTTCAAAGATAGAAATGAATTCTTTCAGTTCACAGAATAAGTAAAGCATACTAAATAATCAAATAAATAACTTAATAGATAGAAGTTGAAGCTATATATCTGTATACAATGTATATAAATATATTATTTCTTTTGCGCTTTTCTTCTCTGATTTTAGTAGGACAAGTCTAGTTTGTTGCAAATCCAGCTACCACAGGTAGATTGGCATCAACCTATGGGCAGACCATAAAGTTCCAGGTGTAACTTTTCATGTACGTGTAAACTCTGCCAGTGAACCAACGGTGGCCAGAACGACAGGCTGTCAGTCCTCACAAAACTGCCCCTCCTCAGCAGTACTCAGATCACCAAATCTGCTCTACAACAAGAAAAAATGTGACACAGAGAAAAGCTGAAATTTTTTTCTTTCTTAACACACAGTCTAGGACAGGACATCACTGAGCAGAGTGAGGCCTTCCTCTCAGGGAATAAACCAACATGCTGTATGACTGAACAAAAAGACTTTAGGAACAAGTTCTTTACTGTGAGGGTGGTGGAGCACTGGAATAGGTTGCCCAGGGAGGTGGTTGAGGCCCCTTCCCTGGAGACATTCAAGGTGAGGCTCGACGAGGCCCTGGGCAACCTGGTCTAGTTGGAGGTGTTCCTGTGACTGCAGGGGGTTCGCGCTAGATGACCTTTGAAGGTCCCTTCCAGCCCAGATGATTCTATGATTCTATGACTTTCATTAGACCAGATCTAGCAGTATCAGATCACCACCTCTAATACAACAATGTGGTTGGTTTGCTGCCTCCCCTTTCTGTCCCCCGGGGCTTTATTCTGTAAAATGCCCTCCCTCTGCTTGAGCACAGTGTGTCCTGTGATTGTCTGGCATTGCCATCCGCCCCTGCCAACTCAGTCATCTGTACACCACAAGAGAAAGCTCCACCCTGCTGTATGCACAGTAGCCACCATTTTAGGTGAAACTGTTATACCCACGTGATCTCAGAACAGCCTCTGATTAGCTGCTCATTTCCTTTTGACCAGGAAGTGCGCAGAGATAAATACATATGTATTATATATATATGTGTCTATTATTTATTGACACAAGGATACTTTTTTTTTTTAAACGGGTTAAAAATTATCAATGACAATTTTTTCCACATCAAAAGTTGGGAATACAAGATTTCTTTAAAGTGATTTTGTCCTGTGATGTTTATGATTAAACCAAAATTAGTTATGAGGGCCCCTAGTTCCTCAAATAAGAACAGATTATTCTTTACCATCATACTGTTTTCTTGAGAACATCATATATGAAAAAGCTTCTTTGCTATTAAACAGTTTGAACTTCCTACGTGATATTTTTGCTATCCATTTTATTCTTAAGAGTTTTTTTTCTCTTCTTAAAATTTTGTGTCCTTAAATAAGTATCTTGTCTGCCTGATTCTTGTGCAGCTCAGTTTTCCATTGAAGATCCTGACTTTCTCATAACAGTAATTTGTGGAACTGAATTTATTAACTGTCTGGCATTGATCACTGTGCTGCTAATCTCAGAGGGAGTCAGCTGCTGCTCCCAACTATAAATACTGAATAGAGAACCTGGATCAAGGTTTTCATCTGCTGTCAGCTGACATCTCTATTATAACCAACAAAGTTCTGATTCGCCAGGAGGTAGCCCTTGATGAATATGTAGCAGTCAATGCAGGAATATGGCAACACACAGAAAGAGTATTTAGAATATTAATTAAAGCCAAAGAAAAGCTTTTTTCATTACTCAATAGATTGCTTTCTGTCTGTCCTATCAATTCCAAGTGTCTTTTCTCCTTTCTTGCAAACTTTTTTCAAGTTTGTCATGGAAAAAAAGGATTCTGTAAGGGGATGCCATGATTTAACCCCAGCGGGTAACTAGGACCATTGCAGCTGCTTGCTCACTCCCATGGCAAGATTGGGGAGAGAAATGGAATAGTAAAAGTTAGAAAACTCATGGGTTGAGATAAAGACAGTTTAATAAGTAAGGCAAAAGCTGCACACACAAGCAAAGCAAAACAAAGAATTCATTCACCACTTCCCATTGGCAAGCAGGTATTCAGCCATCTCCAGGAAAGCAAGGCCCCATCATGCATAATGGTTACTTGAGAAGTCAAAACGCCATGACTCTGAATGTCTCCCCAGTCTTTCTTTCTCCAGCTTTATTACTGAGCACAATGTCATATGGTATGGAATATCCCTGTGGTCAGTTGGGGTCAGCTGTCCTGGCTGTGTGCCCTCACAGCTTTTTGTGCACCCCCAGCCTACTCTCTGGCAGGAATAGAAAAGGCCTTGACTGCAACTAAAAACTTTAGTGCATTATCAATATTATTCTCATCCCAAATCCAAAACACAGCACTATACCAGCTGCTAGGAAGAAAGTTAACTGTACCCCCACTGAAACCATGACAAGGGAATAATGGAGAATAAGAACATGGAAAGGTACACCACAAAGGTCAGCAGAATCAAATATAATAGAGATAGAGAGCATGAATTCTGGATCAGATTAGAATTTGTAGGTAAAATGATTGCATAGAAGGTGTGAGCTATGACATGAATTTCTAGTTCTTGTGCAATTCTGAGCTGGAAAAGTAGAGAGTTTACAATCCTACTATTTTGCAAAAATACAGAGGGGCAACACCTGAAGCCTGGGAGACTCTTGAGAGAAAACTTGTGAATCATAAAAGTTAGCTCTAATTTTTTTCTATTGCCTATATTGTATTAAAAAATAGAAACCCAGGAACCTTTTAGGGCGGTGAAAAAAAAATAAAAATAATGTATATATTAATATGAATGGAGAGTGAATTTGAACACCTGGGTGAAAAATCCCAGAAAGGCATAAAATGGCTTTTGCTGCTGACACCTGTAGCAGCAAATCATCAAGATCCTAGCACCCATCTACCTACAATTTCTCAGAATGACCAGATCTGAAATAGAGAAAGTGTCTAGATCTTGATGACTGACAGACTCACAGAATTGTGACAGGACAGAGAGGTTAATTGTACCTGAAGGATATAATAAGATACGTCCAAAACCAGCACACTTCTCACTCAGTGCTTACTCCTAAGTAAGGTTTCAGGTAGTGTGGGGAGAGGCTCAAAAACTGATGCCCCTCAACCTCTATGTCACTGTGAGCACAGTTGGACAGGCTGCCTGGGTGAGCCAGTGCCTGTCTGCTCAGCAGGCTTCTTGCACATGTCCTGCTGCTTGAGGTACAAGAGTGTGGGTGTGAGAGACTGAAATCCTTTGTGTTTTAACCAAATCCATCCTTTCTTTCTGTGAAGTGTTGCATTGAGCTATGTGGATTGATGCTATGGAGTTACAGTGTTGTTTCCTACAGGACAATTTGGCAGTCCTATTTTCCGAAGTTTCTAAAAGATAAAACCAGCAGTTCTAGGCCTGTGTTTATCTCATCCTGACACAGAGTTCTCAAATAGTTCACATGGATCATAGCCACTGAAGCACTGGAAGAAGATTAGGTCAAGGAATACTTAGCAAATAGCATATACCATTGGCCCTGATAGGGTGTACCTATGAGTGCTGAGGGAGTTGTCTGATGTCATTGTGAGACTGCTCTTAATCTTTGAATTAAGGGCTGAACCCTGAGGGCTGGAAAAAAGCAAATTCTGCTCTTAATCTTCAAAAAATACCTGTTGGAGCAAATCCAGAGGAGGGACACAAAGTTGAATAGAGGGCTGGAGCACCTCTTGGGTGAAGAAAGGCTGAGACAGTTTGGGTTGCTTAGCCTGGAGAAGGCTCCAGGAGGATCTTAGAGAAAATTTCCAGTACCTAAAGGGGGCCCACAGGAAAGATGGAAAGGGACTCTTTATCAGGGAGTGTAGCAATAGGATGAGAGGTGATGGTTTTAAATTGAACAAGGATGGATTTAGATTAGGAAGAAAACATTTATTGTGAAGGTGGTGAGACACTGGAAAAGATTGCCTGAAGAAGTTGTGGATGTCCCATCCCTGGAAGTGCTCAAGGCCCGGTTAGATGGAGCTTTGAGCAACCTGGTCTAGTGGGAGGTGTCCCTGCCTATGGCAGGGGGTGGGAACTACAGGATCTTTAAGATCATTTCCAACCCAAACGATGGTTCTATGAAAGGCTGACATACCTGTGACTGTTAAGCCTGGAGAAGAGAAGGCTCAGGTGGGATTCCATCAATGTCTATGGGTATCTCAAGTAAGAGTGTAAAGAAGATGCATCCAGGTTCTTCTCATAAACTGAAAAATGTGAGGTTTCTGCTGAACATTAGGAAACACTTTTTTGACTATGAGGAAAACTGAGCACCAGCACATGTCACCCAGAGAGGTTGTGGAGTCTCCATCCTTGGAAATATTGAAAAACTGTCAGTCCATGGTCCTAAGCAATCTGCTCTAGGTGGCCCTGCTTGAGCAGGGGGTTTGGACAAGATGACCAATCTCAGCTGTTGTGTGATTCTGTAATGTAACTGACACATGGTAACTGAAACAAAAAGCCAACTCTCTGTCTGAAATGGGAAGGGGCTTCCTCTTTGATATACTTTTGAGTAAATTGGACGGGGCAACTGATGAGTCACAGAGCCTATGAAAGACTGACCTGGTTTCAGTCACTCTGATCCTAAATGAAAAGATAACCACTGTGCTGTAAATTACACCCCACAGGGGACAAGGGGATGATGCAGATGAGGAAGATGAAGTGAGCACAGAGCACTGAATTGGCATCAGGCTCAGACTGGATCGTTGATCTTCTTGATTTCTCAGTACCATCCCTTCTTAGTCCCACATTTTTATATAGGTACAACATGAGAAAGGCCATGTAGGCAACTCAGATTTCTGGCTGGTCTGAACATTGCCTTGTCAATCTGGCCCAATGCATGTGGCATAGAAAGTACAAAAGAAAGAAACATGAAAGACAGAGGAGCTCTCAAGAGTTGGATGCACAAAGAAAAGGACTAGGTGAGAATCGAAAAACAATGGTGCAAGTGAACATGAAAGGAAGTAGGAGCCTGAAATAACGATGCAAAAATGGCATAAGAGGGGAAGTAAACTGATAGAAAATAAAGAAGAAAATAAAGTCATAGAGGAATAATCATCATGTGAGATGTCCCAAGAGGAAGTCATAGTGTATTGCACAGCATGCTGAATAGCAAGGTGAAAAGGAAGAAGGTTGGAGAGGAGACAGGCATAGGCAGAAAGGCCTTTTTGTCAGGCATCATTTGTGAGCTACTTTATGTCTCCTCACTGAGATACAGAGAGGGGAAGAAGATGCTTCAATCCTGGCTGGAACTCTTGGGTGCCATCACGATGATAAGACTTAATAATATTAATAATAGTCATTATAGTTGTTTTTCCATCAAACACTAAGCTTGCTGGGCTTCAGGAGAGCCTGAAAATTCTTAATGAAAATGCAGGCTCTGTGTGCTTTAGTTCAACTTTATTTGATTGAAAACTGACATCCTCTACAAGCTCTCAATGTTCCTAAATTATTATGGAATAAATAAGAGAAAAAAGGCTAACCACTCTGCATGAACAGGAGTGAAAGTTTAACAGGACTCAGGTAGTTTTGCAAGTATTCACTGTCTACTGGTGCAGCATGTGTCCCTGCAGAGTGATCACTGCTGACTGACCTGCGGCTCAGCTTTAACAGCCATTTTCTTTTTCCTAAAAGAAATCAGCACACTATTCACACAGCTCGGCATGCTGCAAATTCAGACTGTGTAAGTGTGTCTCACCATGAATAAACAGTGATTTGTACTTGGAAAAGGGGATTTAGTAATTGTAATGGGCATACCTGAGTGTCCTCTGACTGATAAACAAGTGGTGCATGTGACATCAGTTGTCTGTGATGGGTGCCACAGCAAGAAATAGCATTTCTTTTATCTCTTTCAGCTTAAATATTTAAACAAATTCTGGTGCCTTTAAAATACTGGATTTCAGAAAACCAGACCAAGTTCCATGCAATGAAGTAGTACTACTTAAAAACACTCTGGAGTAAATCAATATTCTTTCCAAAACAACCATGTCAATTAAATGCTCTTGTCACTAAAAAGTTACAAAACGCCCCTCAAGATCTTCAAACCAGCTGTCCACAAATACCAGGTTGAAAAGTGGACTTTAAAGCTTGCACGAAAGGGAAGCGGTCAAGACTTTGCTAGATCCAGAAATCTCAAAACTGTCTTTCTTAGACCATGCAAAAGGGCTTGAGGGTTGTAGTCCAGCAAGGACATTTATTTTTTTCCCTCAAGGATATCAACTTTCCTTCTGACCCTGTCACTGTGACTTGGGCCTAGTCACTGAACTTTTTGATACCACAGTCAGTCTCACTGCAAAATAAAGGCACTTAGATCACTGCTTTCCTTAGGGTTATGTGGCTAAATGTTTAAGGTCTGTAAATAAGTCTCAGCTTGACAGAGAGAAGGTCTGATTATTAATTATGATCCATGTTTGTTGGCCAGTGACCATACACTTTAAGAACATATGTATACTGCTCACACGATATCTTGTTTTCTGCCTGAATAACATAGGCACCATTCAACGCTGCTTTGCAACTGTGTGCCTTTATTTACATCTGATTGTAAGTAAATTTTCCACACATCAAAATAGATCCAGCACATACCTGCTTTGCCCAGGTTAGGTGCGAGGCAGAGAAGAAGAGTTCTGTCAGAGGATCTTTCTGTATGAAGAGGACAAAAGCTTATACAGTCAGTAACAGAACTATAAAATTGCACTTTCCATTATAAGTATGTGGTTTGCTAACATCTCTTGCACAGCTGGATCTGTGGTTGCATAGCCATCAGCAATCCATCAGTGTGCCTGTCTCCAGTGGTTAGCACTTTTCTCAAATCTCAGACCACAACAGTGGGAATTATACTTGAGCCATACTCTGAGCCCCTTCAGTGATGCCTTCTGAAATGTTCACTGTAACCTTGGTCAGTCTTTCTATTCTACTTCTTAAGCATCATCTGGACCTGCTAGAAATAATTTAGGGAATTGTTATGCTGTGTTCTTTTAGGAATAAAAAAATAAAATCAAATGTAACTACCTGGATAAAGACCCTATGTAGGATGGAGAATGAGTGTCACAAAATAAGTGGTACATAATAGATCAGCTTTTAAATCCTAATTTCCAGTACTCACTAGTGCCATTAGCTGTAGCAAGTGTTAAAACTGCAGAGTGCTTCTGCACACAGAACTTGCCTCCAATCTTTTTGATGTTGCATAGCTTTCCTTTTATTTATGTTTTTCTCTACTACTCCTTTTATTCCTTTGCATTTAGAATATGTGTGTCTATACCTCATTGAATATTCCAGGCCTTCGTGATTCTTATGGTTTATACATGGTTCATAAATGTCTTCTCTTTCTGAGATTTTTTGAACTGCGCAAATTGGAAACACATCTTGTGTTCCTCACTGCAGTATAAGAGTAGGCATAACTTCTTTAAAGAAAAACAAAATGTGCATTAGACAGACAGTAAGGCTTTCAACAAAGGCATTCCTTTGACCAGCATTATCTGCTCCTGTTCTTTCAGCAGCACTGACTTGTACAGTGAAGACTGGCAAGTTTGGGATATCACTACCAAAGCAGGTGAAATTTATATTTTTTTTAAATCAATATGAAATTTGATAAAGGCAGTCCTGTCATCTTGAAACAATTTGAATTCTGCTCATATTCACCACATGAGATTTTCCATTAGGGCAAAAAGAGGTAGAAATAAACAGCTTTGGCTTTTTTTATACCCTGCATGCGTGTATTGTATCTGGTGTGACTAGCTCTCCTGGTGGGCACCTTCTTGCTATGAAATGATCTCCCAACAGAAAGTTTTGTGAGCCCACTCTGTGGCTTCTAGGGTGATCTGAACTTTGCTGAACTTTTAGGCTGACAGCATTCTGACAAGATGAGGCTTTGTGCCGAACCTTATACTTGCAAACAATGGGGGGATGCAAATGTCGGAGGCAGCCTTGGCTGCAGTGATCATGAGATGGTGTTCAGGATCCTGAGATGAAGGAACAAGGCATACAGGAGAGCAGACAGAGAGAGAGGAGTCGAAGACAATGGGTTGATTTTCAAGGATCCCTTCTTCCAAACTCAAGAGTGGTCCATTCCCCACATGCAAGCAACCCTACTAATGTGATAGATAGGTCTTTATGGATGAACAAGGATCTCCTTACTAAACTCAAATATAAAAAAAAACCCAAAACACACACCAAAAAAAATTAGCAAAAAAACTTCCAAAGAAACAAAGTTTGGAAACTATTTCCAGGCACATGAAGAACAAGATATATTAAGGACAATATAATAACTGGGATCATGGATTCATGAAACAGAAATCCTTCCCAACCTGATAGCCTTTATGATGAGATGTCTATTTTGGTGAATGAGGGGAGAGCAGTGCATATTGCCTACCTAGAGGTCAGTAAATCTTTCAACACTTTCTTCCACAACATTCTCATAGACCAGAATATTCCCCCTCAAAATAGCCATGGGGACAGTGAGGTGGAATGAAAAGTGGGTGAAATTCCAGGCTCAGACACTCGTGGTTATTAGCACAAAGTCCAGCTAGAGGTCCGTCCCTAGGAGAGTTCCCACGGGGTTGGTACTGGGGCCAATACTGTTTAACATTTTCATTAATGACAGGGATGATGGGGCAGAACACCCTCAGTAAGTTTGTAGATGTTCCAAAACTAGAGTGGTTGATGCATCACGTGGTTGTGCTGCCATTCACAGGGACCTCAACAAACTGAAGAAATGTGCCATCAGGAATATCAAGAAGTTCAGTAAATGGAAATGCAAAGTCTTGCACCTGGGGAGAAATAACCCCATGCACCAGTACTGGCTGGAGCTGACCAGTCAGAGAGCAGCTTTGCAAAAGAGGACTTTTCATTGTGACCTTGCAGAAATGGTGGCCAACAGCACTCCCAGCAGCTCAAGGGAGACAATCCTTCTCCTGCATCAGTGCTGATGCAACCGCATCTGGAGTGCCAAGTGCAGTGCTGGGCTCATCAGTACAAGAGGAACATAGGCATGCTGGAGGGAGTCCTGCCAAGGGCCACAAAGACAATTAAGGGACTGGAGACCATCTATCATACAAGGAGAAGCTGAGAGAGCTGGGATGTTCAGCCTGGAAAAGAGAAACCTCAGGGAGCTTATATATAACCTCAGGAGGTTATACCCATGTGTACAAATACCTGACTGAGGGAAGAAAAGAAGACAGAGCTAGACTTTCCTCACTGGTGCCTAGGAAAAGGACAGGCTAGGATGGGCACAAATTGAAATACAGGAAATTCTTCTTAAACATTAAAATTGCTATTTTTTTACTGTGAGGGTGATCAAACACTGGGATAGGTTGCCCAGAGACTTTGTGAAATCTCCATTGTTGGAGATTTTCAAACCTCAGCTGGACAGTAGGGGAGATGGACTAGAGAACTCCTAGAGTAGAAGTGCCTTCACACCCCATCTGTTCCGTGGTTCTATGATGCTATAATCAAGAAAAACAGGAAAACCTTTTTTAGGTCTTGCGGAGACAAAATAGTTAGGCTGAGAGGTAAAGAAAACAGATGCTGTAGAAAATCATCATGTTCTCTCTGTACTTGATTTGCATTCAGTTGAACTAAGACATTAAAGAGTTATCAAAAGAAAAAATTCATTAGCAGTCCATTGTAAGAAAACATCAAGAACAAACTTACACCTATTCAACAACCTGCTAATCTATGTTCATTAACCATCAGAACAGCATTTAATGAGCTTGGCTTTTATGTAGACCTCTAGGTTTCACCTTGAGAGGAAAAAGATTGTTCTGCTTGGTGTATTCGTTCGCTGTTTGGAATGAGAAAATACAAGAAACCTCTCAAGATCTCTTGGTCAAGAGATTGGAACCCTTCTTTAGCACATAGGAAAGTCTCAGGTCCAAGTTTAGGCTATATAACAAAGAATAATTCAATGAATCAAACCAAGCTCTGTGCTTTGTGTTGGGTGTTTATACCAAATAACATCCTGATCCAAATATTTGACCACACATAGTACACTCCAGTTCCTGCCTAGCATTCCTGTGATGTCAGTGGGACTGTGAGCCAAAGTAAGCAATCTTTGGGTATTCTCAATAATTAGCCAGGTGTCAGTAGTCACCCAAGTATCCCTTGAATTAGAAGTACTCAGGAGGTCCCAGCCTCTACAGAGCTTACGGCCATGAGAGTAAGTAACCAGTTGACAACCTGTCTATAAATAATTAGAGGGCATGTCTGACTTGTTCAGTATAGAAGTGGACATGCTCACCAGAGGAGGTCAAAATGTCAGCAGCACAGGAAGGGATAGAAGCACTTGATCAACAAGATGAAGGGCAAGAGAAGTCAGAGCCAGGGCTAAATGATGTATGGTTTGTCTTCATTTTTAGTTCTGTCTTGTTTTGCATTTTTGAAGGTAGTCTAATCTCATTATATCTTGTAAAGACAGCGTTAATGTATACAGCATTGGCAAGCAGCCCATAGCCTGGAATGTAGATTTGATACTGGGAGGCAGATTGGGTTAGGGCCCCTTAATTTTGTTTATGCCATTCTTATGGACAAATTTTCGTTCTGTAAAGTTTCCACTTATTTCTCTTCATGCTTTAATGGATAAACAATGAAATGTAGAGCAGGTGACATTTTCTGCCTGGAGTTTAAGTAATCTTACAGGGCACTAGAGAGAATTTAAATATTTGGTGGCTTCCAATATGTTTATGCATCTTAATAAATTGGCATTAGGCAATTAGTTCAAGTAATAAATGCATAGTCAGACACATTGTGTAATTTTGAGAGCATTCCCAAATTCTCTTTTGGTGTCACGCAGTTAACCTTCTCTAAAATGAAACTTAGAATTAATATAGGAAACAACCAGTTCTGGGTCTTGCTAGTAATCAGTTGTATGGATGAGATCACATAAAGTTTGATTTATTCAGCATTCTAACAGTCCTAGAGCACTCACATGCCCCTTGTTGTCCTCACACCATGCCTGAGAATACCCTATACATTCTTGATGCATTATGCCATTAAAATTATATTTTCAGTGATTACAGAGAAGTCTTTTCTCTATTTGGTCAAATTAACTTGCTGATAATGACTCAAAAATAGGTGCAGTCCAAATCTAGGGGGATGTAAATGTTGTCTACATCCCCCCAAATCTAGGGGGATGTAGACAACAACTGACATAGTACAGTTGGTTATGACTTTTTCCACATGGAACAGCTTGAGAAGGGCTTAATAACGCAGAAGGTAACGACCACTTTTGGACCACATGGAGAGCCCAGGGACAAGTGAGCTCTTTCCCAAAGAACATTGCCAGTTGATTGCATTAAGCATAGATTTGATGTTATGCATCTTGAATTTAGCAGCCTGTTGGCAGCCCAAATATGGATTTATGTCCTTCTGACCCTTGCATTTGATTGACATTTAAAATAAGAAGTTCTTCAGGATAATATTTGTCTTTGTATCTTCAGTTTATAATGTGCTTGCTTTAATAATGTGTTAATCCTAAATGAAGCATCAGGACTTGATATGCAGTTGTTACAAAATAACTCTAATTACTATGATGAAATATTATAGTTATGTATTCAAGTTAAACTAAACACTTCATGCATGTTTTAGTAAACTTTGTGCCATTTATAGGACTCCTCAAATTTCATTATGTAAGCTAATTATTCAAATAACAAAACAGCAAAGAATTACACAATATAATTACCTTCTTCTAGTTAATGAGGATTGTTATTTGTTAAAAAAAATAGTTTTGGTTTCATTATTCTGTGGCTGTGTTAATTGGCCTTCCACATCAGATAAGAAATGTCCAGTACATTGAAAAGTATGGACAATTTTGAAACCAATATCCAAGGCTAACGAATGAGAGGACATACTTTAAATACAAGGGCAGGCTTTGAGGACAGCTAAGCCTAGATGCGTGCATATGTTCAAACACAGACACACAGCACGTGAACATGCACTTTCACTGGATTAGCATTGTTGCCTGTGTCCAACTATGTGAGACTTTCAGTTCATAACCAAGAGCCTCCTACCCCTGAACCCATCTAGGTTTGACAGGTGAGATCAAATTAATAATTATGGTATGCTTTCTGCATTAGCCTGCACTAAGAAAATTCTCAAAGAGCAGATATGTAACTTTCATTTTTCTTGTATCGTTGTCACATCTGGAGTTTAGAATCATAGAGTCATTTAGATTGGAAAGGTCCTATAAGATCATCAAGTTCAACTGTTAACCTGACACTGAAAAAACCACCACTAAAATATGTCTCTAAGCACCACGTCTACTCATATTTCAAATACCTCCAGGGATGACGATTCTATCACTTCCCTGGGCAGCCTGTTACAATGCTTGATAATCCTTTTGGTGAAGAAATTTTTCCTAATATCCAAACTAAACCTTCACTGGCACAACTTGAGGCCATTTCCTCTCAGCCTATAACTTGCTACTTGGAAGAAGACACTGACCCCCTGCCCCTCTACAAACTCATTTCAGGCAGTTGTAGAGAGCAATAAGGTCTTCCCTCAACCTCCTTTTCTCCAGGCTGAACAACCCCAGTTCCCTCAGCTGCTCCTCATAAGACTTGTTCTCTAGACCCCTCACCAGTCTTGTTGCCTTTCTCTGGACTCACTCCAGAATCTCAGTGTCTTTCTCATAGTGAGGGGCCCAAAACTGAGCACAGTACTCAAGGTGAAGCCGTAGAAGAGAGCATCTCTCTTCTTGAATAAAGGAGAAAAAATATCAGGCAAAAAAACCCCCAATTTATTACTGAAGTTTATTTACATTTTCAGGTTAGAATTTCTGTATTTTTTAATAAATGTTTAATGATGAAATTGTAGACTAAGAAAGGCCAACAGTTCAGTTTCAGGAAGCACATATATTTGTCTCACCTTCATAAAGCTCCTGAGAAACTGAAAAATTATAGACTAGTAGGAAAAATACATGGCTTAGTAAGGACAGAACAAAAAGGCAAGGTAGAAGTCCTTGGGGGTTAAAGTAGTTCTGGTCTGAAAGTAATTTTAGACTTGTTTTTTGGTACGGATTTACTGACTCCAGCAACAAAATGAAGGGCAGCCTCACAGAGTAAGAGCAGCTGTGCTGAAGTGAATGAGGCTTGAATCCTTCATGCATATCATCAAATAATTGCTTGCTAAATTCTCATCGGTAACTTCTAGACAATTTCTCTGCTTTTGATGGTTTGTACCAGTTGTCATTGTGGATATAGTTTAAAAGAAATCTAAGTCCATAATACTATCTATTGACTAGTTTGAACTACATTGCTTTTATTAGTCAAAATGATAGCTGAGGAAGACAAGTCTCAGTTTTGTTTGTAGATCTGGTACCCAGATGTCTGGGCAGGCAGAGTTGTTTCTGTATCCTGAAGAGATTTGGTCCCAAAATATATGAAATTTCATTATGACAATTAAATAATTTCTTTTTCAAGAAGAATTACATTTTCAAACACTGTGCCACTATAAGCAGTTCTTTATAAATTATATGATATTTTATTCCAGGTTTCATATCTTCAATATCCTTCCACAGATTCTTTCATAGATTGTGGCATAACTGACCCATATTTAATGAATTACCTTAAACTTTATAAATGTGCTTTCTATTTCGTCTTTCTTTGGAACATAAAGGTAAGCTGTAAGGTAAGGTATAAGGTGAAACCAGAGAGACCTACATGAGAATTTTAGTTCAGATCAACTGTGAGTGAACTTTTGAATTTATTCTCCTGGTCATCCACTTCCCATCACAGATTTTTGGAGTGCATGTCCTGGTTTCTTTTCAGATGAACCCATGAACTCATAAAATGAATTAATTCTTTTCAGATGAAACAGAACTGGAAGATGGTCACCAACTGTTAATGTGCCACAGGTTAAGTGTACCACAAGTTAAGGCCATGGGACCAGACTGGTCATGTATGGTGTATTCACTGCATTCTTAGCACCAACGGTTTTTACTTTTAAGATGTACTTCTTTTGAGTCACAGTACTTTGTAATTCAGATATAAACTCTTTTGTCAATGTAACCTTTTTATTGAAGGTATTGTAGGCATTCATGTGCTGGCCAGGTACAGACTGTCTTACAGTACAAAGGACTACACTGCAATAACCAGCTATAATTGATTTTCCTATGGCAGTTCAGCGTACAGGAAATGGAAAGGACACTCCAAAGGATGTTACTGTTTTATTTTTTTTTTCAGAAGACAACCACTTCTCACTGGTTGTCTTCTCAGAATATTGAAAAATACTTTTCTCCACCACTCTGCCTGAAAAATCCGTTTCCTTTTTTCATCTGCTGGAAGCTTCTGATAAACAAAGAATATACAATGCATTTTTTTTTTGTTTCCTAATTCTTTGTATCAGTGTCATCAATTCATGGATCTGTTAGCTGATCTTTACTTTCTTTTCTGTGTCTGGGTTTAAAATTTTAAATATATTTTGAGATCTGCAAGACTGGTATGTATTCTAAGAGATTAGTTTCAGAATCCATTTTTAGATATAATTTATTCTAGTCTAAGAGTAACAGTCATCTGGAAAAATTACACATTGAGCTGCTTCAGAATTCAAAGGGTTTTTGTCGTGGAACATAAATCAATGTATTCTAATTGCCCTCTTTTCAGTAAATTTGAGTGATACCGAATATTGGAGATTGATAATATGTATTATGCAGAGAATTCACGATAACTTGTCATGTAAGATTAGGGTTGGCATAGACATGTGACAAGTTCATGGCTCTTCTGAGGCAAGAACTTCATTCAAAGGAAAGAATTCTCATTACAAAGCATAAAAAGCTAGAACAGGGCAGGCAGAACACCATCACTGTCTGCAGCCAAGGCACAGGATTAAAGGGTGTAATGCTCCATCTCATTTACTCAAAAATTGCCAGTTAGCTCCAAATTAAAAATCTTATTCCAAACTCTTAGGCTATTTCCTTTCCTCTCGAGTTACCTAGATGAAGGCAACACTCAGTAAAGGAGAGAGAAATAATGATAGAGTGTATATGAGTTTTAAATAGTGTTCCTATTAGCCTGAATTCTTATAGCTTGTTTAGAATTGTGAAAGGCGAATGAAGTATTTTGTTAAATGTGATGTGATCTGCTTCTGTAGATCAGTAATGAAAACAGTTCTTATATAAAAATTAGAGAAGGCACAAAAAACAGGGAGCATGGCACCAAAAATCTTAAACTGTCTTACTACAGCAGATTTTTTTTTTATTTTCCATGTCTATTGAAACATGTGAATACTAGTAAATATCTACAACCTGTGGTTTGCAGAGGATCAATATAGTATTACTTTTGTGACAAGTGGATCTTTAGACAGAAAAGCAACCCAGTATCAAAATATGTTGTAAGGCTTCAAATACTGGAGAAGGCTTTCTCCTAATAGTTCAAGGCAAAGGAGCAAATCAGCTATCATTCAGGAGGAAATAAGTGTTGACACAGCCATGCTTTCGGGATAAGATCTCTACAGCCACCGCTCTGACTGATGTTTGCATAGATTTAAGTGAGCAAGCATTTCGCTGACACGGGAATTGGCCTGTAGTGTTTTCATAGCATTATGGAGTTCAGCATAGTCATAAAACCTAAGCAAGAAGTGGAGCTTCTGTGTAATCCATACTGAGCTCTCTGTTACCACAGTTAGCTGCTATCAGTAAGAATCAAAAAGTTTAAAGCTGTAGATATAGCTGATGAAAGATCAGAGCCTATTATCAGACCAGAAGTTTGCAAATCTTAACTGCACTCAGAAATTATGAGGATAAATGTCCTGAAAACTACACATAGATAATGCAAATCTTCAGTTTAATTCTGTTTGTCTCACTGTCAAAGCATTATTAATTGCAAAAATTATTTAAATTTTGTGAATATTTGCATTTATAAAGGCCTTGTTAAATAATTACTGACGCTAATATATGCTTAAGCAACTGCTTTTTGTGAATAACAGGCTCATTTAGTCATTTTCACTATACATATGATCTCTGATTATATTTCTTTTACATTCATCTGGAGAAAATCATCTTTAAGATGTCATTTTCATCAAGAATTTAGCATAATGCTAATGTAATAACATTTTGTTGTAATAACCCTTCATCAATCACTACTTCTCTATGCTGTCATTGCCACTCTGCTCCCTAATGTTTCACATTTATCTAGGAATAAAAACCCAAAAATGCAGATATTAATGATCTATTTCAAGTCTTTCTACTGGGCAGCTGAAATTTGCTCTGATACAAGGAAAAAGCAGAGAAGTCCTCCAAAGGATTAAGAGCTTTCTGTGAATGGTATGTTAAAGACAATATTCTCAAGTAAAGAAAAAACACCAAACTTCCTCTCCTCCCACAAAAAAACCCAAACCCAAAGCAAAAAAAAAAAAAAACAAACAAAAAAACCCAGAACCAAATCTATATACTAAATATTCTAAAGCAAAATATTAGTGCCGTACTCCCATGTGTGTTTGAATACCCACAGTATCATCTTATTCCTTTTTCTTGTATGATTTTTTCAGACTCTCAAATCTACCTCAGAACAAGTTTCCTTGAAAAAGTTTTAAGTGAAAAGGGTTCTTCTAACAGAAGTAAAGTAAAATACAGAAATGTGATAAATTCAAAAATAACTGTATCTCAGTAATTTTACATTGGTTTTCACTAAATGTTAGCGTTATGCATTGCTATTTTTACTGGTGAAATGGGTACTTAGTAAAATAACTCAAATATGATTTCAGTAGTTTATTTTACTTTTAAAATGATGATGACCAATTCCTTTTTGCACTGAAATATCTTATCAGTCATTATTCCACTTGTATTTTAATGAAGCAGCTTGACACCAGAAAAATAGAGAACACATAAAGAGATACTTCACCATATACTGCATTACTGAAATGCTAGAAGAGCACCTAAAATAATAAATTCAATCATTATAAAATGAAAGATGATGCAATATTCAAATTGTGATAATCCTAAAGAACATCCTGGGCACTCAGGTACAAATGTCTTTGGAAACTCATTTTGCAGGAAGGACAAAAATATTTGATTCAGGTTCAGTTTAAATAGAAGGTTCACTATTTCCTTCAGAACAGAAATTAAGAGTTTTGATAGATTTAATCAAAACACGATCTTAACAAAACATAACCTTCTTTTTTGTCTTTTTTTTTTCTTCTTTAAACTCAATATTCTTGATGTCTATTCCCACCAGGATATACCTTAATTAGGTCTTGACTGAGTGGATATAGCAGGTCTGTATACTGACTCACTCTTGATTCACTTATGGAAGAAGGTGTCACCAGAAACCTTTGCTCTGAGCTTAAACACAACTGGGCCCTTGGAGGGATGTAGAAGTGTTAGCTAATTAGTTTTTTATTGGATTTAATTTTAAAATGTCTTAGCATGTCTGAATTCTGTTTGAAATACAATGGGGAGAAGGATAAGGAAGTAAATAAGTAAGGGATCTCTTACCAGGATGTTTCTAATTTGGATGCAGCCAGAGTGAAGCGCACATGTCATATGGAAGCTTTCATATGCTGTAGTCTGATGGTAACGCTAAGGATCTAAGTGTTGAATAGATGTTTTGGGGAATTTCATCTGAAGAAAACCTGCTTTTACGGGTTCTTTAAAGCAATTTAAATCATATGAGTTTAAAAATAAAACGCCAAACAATATGTTTTGGAAGGACATCAACAAATTCATACTCTCAAGAATTTATAGCTTTTCCTATATGGACACAATTTCTTCACAGAAAATGTAAAGCTCCATTTGTAAAAGATGGTCTTTTATTAGATGGTGAATTGACTCTTTCAGAGGAAGCTGGTGTCCTTCACTGGTCCTGTAACCCAAACCTAAGTAAGTCTTGGAAATTGCATGAGTCAGCAGTGCATGACAGGAAAAGGGGCTGGTGGAGCCACACAGAGATACATGCTACTAGAAATAAATGCAAGTGGAGAGCAAAAACAATTTTGAGAATGTCTCTATGAAAAGTATTTCCTTTCTCAGTAACAGTCAGAATTCAGCTATCCCTTGGCCAACTTATTGAAAGTAAGATCATTTATTCACTAAAATGTTCATTTATCTGACCTTTAAAAAAAAAAAAGTAAGATATATGACTATTCCTAATTGGAAAGTAGGCGGCTTAAAAATGTTGCTTTTTTTTTTTTTTTTTTTCCAGCAAGACGTTGGGAAAAGTCCAACAGATTAGGGAAAAAAAGCTGAAGAAAGTAATTTGAGGAAGTCATGATGCCTTGAGCTAGAAAGCCACAGATTTGTCTAAAATCTGAAGAAAGCAACAAAGGACTTTAATTTAAACCTGGTGGTAAAGAAATGCTTATGAGATCTGAGGCAAGTGGAGAGAACTTTTGAACTTCTACTTCCCTGGAGAAGGAGGAATGATTTAGCTGAGGACTAAGATACCTTAGTCAAGGGAACAACTGGATCCATATCCTGCCTTTAAATGAACATGATGTCACCATTTGCTCTTCTGCATATATTCCAGAAAAAAAACCACTACTGATATGAGGCCATAGTATTTGGAAAGAAAATGGGAAAGAAATGCTTTTGAGTGTTGTTTTTATATAGTGTAAGCTTACAATAAGATTTTAGAAGGTTAAATATTTCTATTTGAACCTAGAAATGGAAAACAAGGAGGGAAAAGGGTGCTTTATGTACCTGAATACTATGCCTGATATATTTAAAGGGGACTCCATAGATGTATTTACTTTGAGTGGCATATGTCACTTTACAAAATGGAAAACTGCTAATAAAGAGGAAATATTCATGTCTCTGAATGTGGCTAGAATATTAAACAGTAAATGCTACAATTAAACTCTGCAGAAGCTGGGAAACAAGAGCTAAACAAACTAAGACAGTACTAACAGAATGTAACCCACTTTGGTTCAAAAATCTTAAATCCAGAGCTAAAAAAGGGAAAATTCACCCTTGATGTCATTCTTCCTTGGAGCTCTCAAGCTTGCAAGCAAGAATAAGCAAATATATACACCTTAAAAACAGCATCACGGCTTGTTTCCCCAGTGCATATTCCCCAGTTCAAACTGTAAAACTGTATCTTTCCTCACGTAGTTCGGTGGGCAGCAACCAAGGAATCAAGGTCTTTTTTTAATTTTTTTTATTTTTTTTTTACTTTATGACTCTTGCACAAACAGTAACACAGATTCAGGGTTAACTAAAAAGCAGTGAGCTCAGATTGCAGTCTTTTCCACAGGACATATTAATATATTCAGGGCTGGCTGCCTGTTTTCACTCTGTCTTAGGGATGCACCACATATGAAACTTGTATTCCCTTGGCATATATGATTTAAATTGGCAAAAGAATTCAGAATTTGTTATAGAAAATAGATATATGTGTTTTCAGACAGAGAGAATAGTAAACTAGACTGTAAAAAAAAAAAGAAAAAAAAAAAAGAACAAACCCAAAACTGCAATAAAAGTGTATCTTTAATGTAAGTTGGAAAATTCTCTTTGGCTGGTGCTATTCATGATGAAGTGAGTTTTTAGGGGTTTTTTTTTTCTGATTCTTTAATACAACTATTAAAACAATTCCCAGAAGTGCTTTGATTTTTTGTTCTTGTTGATAATCTCCTGATACCACCTTTTCTTCCTCCTCCTTAAACCAACAAAAGCTGCAACCCCTCTTATCAGCCATAGAAGCCTCATCTTATAAAGTCTGCAAATCTCCATCTGATTGCAATTGATCAACACAACTCTTCATTATCTCCCCCTTTGATCTCTCCTAAATAGATTACAAGTAACACTATGTGCCTTAACAGCTATTTTCTCCACTCTGTCCTTCCTCTGTAATGGTATAGCAGCACTGTCTGTCTTATGCAAGAATTCCTATTGAATGTATATTATGATTTTTTCAGTATTTAGAGATTTTATTTCCTACATGATCATACTCCAGCACTTTTCGTAACCCAGGTCTTAGTAATTAAATCTAGACCACAGCTGGCATTTTAAAAGCAATACCACTGGCACTGTCTGCAGAGCAAATTTATGCGGAAATAGGATATTTTCATTACAATTTCTTGTCTCAGTTTTGACCAGAGCTCTTGTCAATGTTTTCCCAAAACACTCTCCAAGCTCACACAACACTGGGTGATAGACAGTAGGTCTCCAGTGTTATACTGAGGTTTTCTACCTGTAAGTAGCAAGTATGGTTCACTGGGTTTCAGATGTTTTCATAGCAGAGGTTGATATTATGTGCTCAGTTCTGGCTATGGGGAACAGACCTCAGCCACGACTAAGTACATTTGATTTTTTTCTTTTTCTTTTCTTTTCTTTTCTTTTCTTTTCTTTTCTTTTCTTTTCTTTTCTTTTCTTTTCTTTTCTTTTCTTTTCTTTTCTTTTCCTTTCCTTTCCTTTCCTTTCTTTTTCTCTGCATAGCCTGATTGCTGCCATTTCAAGGGCTCTATAGCACATTGGCATGGACAGCAGGTGCTGCTTCTGGCATAGCTCCTACAGAAGTCGTATCCAACACTCCCATTCTGTGGCCAGCTGGCCCAAGGAAATAACTTTAAGTTTTTCATGCTTTTCTTACTGTACCTTTATGCCACACACAGAACCCTGATAGTGGCCTTCTTAGCAAACTTTTTGTTATTATTACTTGAATTCCTGCAGCAACCAGTCATTCTCAGAGTTGCCTGCAGTTTCTTGCGCTAATAAAGCACAATTTGGTCTTTGGTTTTTTTCTGTCTCAAAAGTTCATAGAGTACCTTACCTGTAATGACACTTTTCCTTGTTTCCCAATTCTTCCTTAGCTGTCAGAGGAAGATCATTAGGGAAAGAACCTGCAGGTACAGAACTCTGTGGTCTTTACAGTCCTTTAGAGACATGAAAGCAGAACAGGACATGTTCACTGGACTGGTTTTTTTTTTCTGATGGCTGACAGGAAATGCCACCGCCAATGCTAAAATCAAGACCAAAGTCTTAAGCCTGACTGCTGACAAAATCCTCATTTATGGTTCCAACATCTTAACTGATCCCTCTGTAGAGCCTTCCCACCCTCAGGCAGACCAACACTCC
This sequence comes from Scolopax mira, assembly GCA_004320125.1. Lineage (NCBI taxonomy): Eukaryota > Metazoa > Chordata > Aves > Charadriiformes > Scolopacidae > Scolopax > Scolopax mira. Next base: position 568,847 of record BJBW01000008.1, read on the forward strand.
TGCTCAACCTGGTGTCATTTGCAAACTTACTGAGGGTGCAGTCAATCCCCTCATCCACATCATTGATAAAGATATTAGAGAACCATCCCTACTACTGAGCCCTGGGGAACACCACTTGTGACTGGCCACCGACTGGACTTACCATTCATCACCACCCTTTGGGCCTGGCCTTCCAGTCAGTTTTTTACCCAGCAAAGAGTATACCCATGCAAGCTATGAATGGCTATTTTCTCCTTGCCTGTTTTCTGGTGCCATTTTTCATTTCAGAACTCCATATAGATCCATTTCTGGTTAAAACTTTATCAGGATTTAATGCCATTCTCAAGTAATTACTCTAGGGAATACACACCCAAATTAATTAAACTTCACTGAATCATTCCCTGATTTTGCAGTTTATTCAGCTGAAATTCAGAGGCCTGGATTCTTGCTGCACCACTACATACATGACAGAGACTTAGCTTTAAGTTCACCATTTCTCTGTCAAGTCCAGGGTTTTGTTTTCTTTCTGAAATACTCACATGATTTGTTCAATACTCATTTTAAACTAATAGGCACAGCTCATGCCCCCCACAGAGTGTAGGGGGTGACCATTTCTTTCCAGTTAACAACTGAGAGATGTTTACATGTTGTGGTTGTTAAGGAAACTACTCTGCATGCTATCTTATTTGCTCTGTGTTCGGAAAAAAACATTATTTTCTTTTAATCTTAATATAATTATTTGAATTTTTTTCATATGTCTCCAAAACTACTATAGGTGGTCTCATGCCTATTCCTATTTTCGGTGTTTGCTGTTTGAAATTGCAAAGATGAAGTCCATAAGCAGAATTTACAGTAGAAAAGTTTATTGCAGCTATAAAAAAAATTATGAGGCGAGTCCATCAACTCACATTTACTCCCCTGCTGGAAAATAAGTACTCAACCTCTTCACTGTGCTCCTCATTTTATAAGTCTTAAGGGAATATATATTCCTTGTCTTCCCTTTTTATGTGTAGAAAATGGTCCCATAACAGTTTATTATATTAGACTAATAAGAACCACATCCAACTATCTACACCATTAAATTGTGTCTAGTAAGTCGTTTCTTTTTTTTTTAATATATGAGTGAAATGTGGGTTTTTTTTAATCTCCCAAGAGGCGTTTCATTCACTGCCTGTTTCTCCCAATATCTGATCTTCGGTGGATCAGCATACTTTACTTGAAGAGGTTGTTCCTTCAGGTTACACTTGTGTATACCATCACATGCAGAACAATAGAGTGCCTTCATTTTCCATGTACACGATTCCGTTTAGTGTTACGAATCCTTCCTCCTCACTTCCCACTGCCACCCTCACAGGTCCTGACACCTGCCTCTCCTTGTGCTCCCTGGTGCATTTCTTGCACCATGCTTCTTCATGTTTGTCTTGCACTGATGCTTCTAAACACAGCTCAACTCCTTCCAAAGATGCATCTCACACCTCTTGTCTGGAACCGGTGTGCTCTCCAGACCTTGGTCTTTGTGCTCTTCACCTGAGGCCCTTTTGCCGCATCTGGCATGTTTCTTTCCAAGTGTCGGCACATTTTTATGAATTCAAATGACATGACTGGCACTTTGAGTGAACTGAGTAAGAATTCATTCTGATGGACAGTGTCTAACGGCTTCTCTTTTGCCATCTCTCTGGGCATGTTTAGTTTGGAGAAGAGGAGGCTGAGGGGAGACCTCATTGCCTTCTACAACTACTTGAAAGGAAACTGTAGAGAGGCGGGTGTTGGCCCCTTCTCCCAAGGGAATAATGACAGGACCAGAGGGAATGATATGAAGCTGGGGCACGGGAGATTTAGATTAAGTATTAGGAAAAATTACTTTACTGAAAGAGTGGTCAGGCACTGGAACAGCCTGCCCAGGGACGTGGTGGAGTCACCGTCCCTGGAGGTATTTAAGAAACGTGTAGGCATGGCTCTTCAGGGCATGCTCTAGTGCCCAAAATTATTGGTCTGTGGTGGGGTGTGGGGTTTAGTTGGTGGGTGCTTTTTTTTGTGTGTGGGTTTTATGGGTTTGTTGGGGTTGGGGGGGGGGGGTTTGTGTGTGTGTGTGTGTGTGTGTTTTATTTAAGGTTTTGTTTGTTTGGTTTTGTTTTATTTTTTTTTTTAATGTGGTTGGACTCAATGATCTGAAAGGTCCCTTCCAACCACTAAGATTCTGTGATTCTGTGATTCTGTATTACACCCTCAAAAAGTGAACTTTAACATCAGAAAAGTTTTCAGAAAAATAACTAACAGGATATTTTGAAGACTACCAGTGAAAACACCAGACACAAATACTTCCTAATTGCTTTATGATTTCTTTCATTGTATTTGCATGAAGAATTGAATTGTTTATTTGTCTTTAAAAAAATTAATAGGTACATGGTTTTTTTTCTCAGAGGTTAATTACACCTGTCTTCTTTACCTCATGGCTGATGTCTTTACGTTGTTGGATATGGAATATTTCAAACTACAAAGCCAGAAGTACACCCTTTATTTGTCCATATCTTCTATAAAATTTGTGCCCAAGTATTTGTTACAGTCTCTAGATATGAACTAAAAAGCATCTGTTTTTTCACTAAATAATCACTTTCCAGAATTATAGCTATTTAACTTGTTGGTTTTTTCTTTTGAAATTTCTTCCTCATGATAAATTTTTGCAGTTTTGCAAGACACTGCAAAAAAAAAAAAAAGAAACATTTCTTAAAGAAGGATTGACAGAACATTCTTTGTACAGAGTCCTAAACAATAGCATCCACCATCTCTAACAGAATTGTAACACTGCAAAAATACAGATTATAACTGAAGCTAAAATTCAGGCCCTCACAATATGCTTCCCCAGAACTCCTTAATTTGTAATAAGGAAATAGACAACTTCTTAAAATATTAATTATTATCTCTGTTTTTTTCAGTCTAGCAGTGGGCAGGCACTGTGATTTATGAAGCCTTTTTGATGAAGTCATTTCATGACTTCTGTCACACAGATTTCAAGGTAGTCTGGTTCTGGAATTATTTTCATGGACTTCTCTTATCTGATGTTCAAAATAATAATAATAATAAAGCTTCTTCTATTTCTTTGGAGTGAAACATCTTTTATCTCCTGAAAATAGCTGAAACATACAACAGGAAGGAGAGGACGATAACTAACATGTTGAGCTGAGTGAAACTAAAACAATTGGAAAGTAATTTAGACTAAATTATTGGTTATATTGAACTTCTGCTTCTTTCATCTTCAGAAAAAAAGAATCAAAGCACTTCATATCTTTCCAAGGAACCTCTGTTATTGCATATTTCATTATCATGCAATCATTCCATTCATTTTAGTTGCCTTCTTTTCCTCCACAGAGCCCCAGGAAGGACTTATGTTTGGGGAGCTGTGAGTGTAATATGGTCATATCAGTCCCTTACATGTGGTGCACAAAGGAAGAGCTCACAATTGGGGGGCTGGTTGTGCTCCGTTGTGCCTGCTCGTTGCTGTGCCATTGTGTTTCGATGATAGCTGTGGCCAGGTTCTGGAGCACAGCTTCAGTCAGTGGTGCACCAGGGACCTCAGGGGTCCCTGCACCCGAGTCCTGCTGTGTTTCCTTTAACTTGGTGGCAAAGGTGATGAGCAATATAATTCTGCCCTGGAGATGAGTGAAGTTTAATATCTCTTCTTGAATGTTTGATGACTTACTGAAAATTAGATGATGTTTTTCATTCTTTCACATAATTGGCATTAATCGGCCACCTTTGCAGAGATGTCAGAATCTCAGTATGCATGCAAATATCTGCTGCTATACCCTTAAGGGTTGTTCCCTTCACCTTAGATCGGAAATACACCAAATTTGCTGTGAAAAACCCTATGCTGTCTTTGAAGCACTTCTCCTAAGGTCAAACACAATACCTGCCTCAAGGCTATGGAAGACCAAGTGTTGCTTCTCCTTTAAAGGAGTTCACTATTGGTCAAGGTTTCTGAAAAAGACAGTGACACATTTGATAGAAGGGACTGTAGACCAGTTTTTGTTTTCCATTATAATTAGCAAGCCATAACCTAACGGAAGGGTCTCAATTAGCAAATAAATTTTTTTTTAATCTCAGGGAATAATGCACATACTGTTGCTAACCAAATGGCTCCTCATCCTGCCCTTCATGTGAGCTTCAGAGATTATTTTTAGGGGAAAATTTCTTGCCATAGTGAATATGTACACTTTTGTGCATGGTTTAGGGGAGTTGTGCTCTCCCATGTGGGAGTTGTGATAGACAAGCTGTGTCTACCTACTCTGAACATGACAGCCAATACAATTCATCCCCAAGAAGGACAGCAGGGCAAAGGATCAATCTAAGGGCTTTATGAGTTAAGGCATGGTATAAAGGCCTGTAAAGAGACACATTTTTGCAGAAGTAATTATGTGGTTAGTATTATAGCTGGTAATCAACTACTACTGCCTGTTTGTGGGGTTGATTATAAGTGATGGCCCTCTGATTTATAATATATAACTTAAATTAATTCCAGCAAAACAACTTTTAATTCAGTAACAGACAGAAAGAAATCATATTTTCATCAATGAAATCATTGTTGTCTTTCAATCCAGATAGTAAAATATTAAGCCAACATGGCTTTCATATACTTTGAACCACCCATACACACACTCTCTTGATGATTACTCTTGGCAATACTATTTTCTCATTTTTCATTTGTATTGCTACTTAATTTCCTTCTTACAACCACTTTGCCACTGTATTTTTTACTTTATTGTGTATGAATGGCCACTCTTGCAGAAACTGTTAGAATCTAGTCATGTTCCTATAAAGGAGAATATGTGGCAGATACAGGAAATTGACACGTTCACCTTAATCCTTATTAAGAAATAAAATTATTGTAAGGAGTAGCAAATGCTGAAAAACCACAGATCATGACAGTTAGGAGTACTTTCAGTTTGAAAATTAATTTTACATTAATTATTGCACAGTTGTTGAGACAAAAAACTAAAAAGATCACTCTGTTTCAGTATTGTCCTTCTTCTTAAAAGTCTTAGTTTTTCCAATACGTCCATATTCCTCCTTGGTATTTGAAGATACTGTAGTTAAAAGTGTTCCATCATAGATATGTAAGTGGGGACAGGCATTATCAAATTCATTTTACAAATTAATAACCTCAAACATGAACTGTCTAAAATTCACTGCAATCAAAGCTGAGAAAATTACCTGGTTCTCATAATAACCAATCTAATGTCATACCCATTGAACCATACTGCTTCTTTGACACACTAGTGAATCAGAGTGCTTAAGGTACTCCTGTAATTACACATGCACATGTTTTCATATGAAATGTTGGGTTTTTTTATAATTATACAAAGAATGATGAGCCTGTTGTGAAATCCATTTGGATGTTTCTGTCAACTTTGTGTCATTGAAACTTCATATAGTATTATGGGCATTTTAAGCATCTGTGAAGTTATGTGGTTTTCTTTTAGAGAATAAAAAGCAGGTTGATATTTTTTCCTTTCTAATACTTACATATCAAAGTAATTTTCTTTTCTCACCAATGATTATTATTTTTTAAAGGTATATTTTGAGAAACTAACAAGCACTTATCATAGCCAGTTTCAAGCCTAAAAACATTCATGAATTATGCTTGCAAGAATGGTAAAAAACATCTTTTGCAAAGATAAAGATAATTGAAAGAAACGCGGGGAGCTTCTGTCTCTGTTTATTATTACTTTGCGGCAATTTTCCTGTGCAAGTACGTAAAGACCAAGTGTGGTAATAAAAAAAAAAAACCAAAAAACAAAAAACAAACAACCAAAACCAACAACAATAACAACAAAACCACCACCAACAACAACAAAACCACCAACAAAGTGCAACATAGAGAGGAAGAAGAGTAATGGAAGGGACAGACAGAAAAAGAAGAAGCTGAATTAATATGAAGACTCAAACTACAGAATTCCCACTGTTAGTGATTTGATACAATATAGAAAGTCAAGTATCAGGGTATTCATACAGGTTAGTTTTCTCAAGAAGCTAAATGTCTTCATGACAAGAGTTCCCATCTCAAGGTCAGCTCACAGGAAGACAGAGGAGGTTATTTTCCCCATCTTGTATGCCCCTAAAACATTAGAATGTGGTTTTTATCTCTTTGTCATTATAATTTAATCAGAATTGAGTAAAGGCAGATAACACATCAGATGTTAAAATCTCCTCTGGTGAAACAAGACAGTATAGAAATTCATGCTTGAAAGAGGCGTAAATAAACTTTTCTCGTAGCTTAAAATGACAGACATGTATTTCATCTTATTCTGGGTTTTGCTGGAAGATTGAAGTCGTGCAGAACATAGACTCTCTGGAGATGGAGATCTCTAGGAAGGTTGCATTGCTATTGCTGACAGCTGATTGATACCTGCAGAGATAATCACATTTTCATGCAATTGATAGAGTCATGGGTGCCACAGAAAGTTCGAAAATTAATTAACAAAACATCTAAAATACAAATTAGATAAATAATGAATTTATTAATTGATGTCTTGTTCATTTAAATTATTAAGAAAAACATTGTGGCATGAGATCTTGCGTATTCCTCTTTTCAAAGACAAGCTTGCATTTTTTTCCTCCTCAACTTTTTCTTTCTTTCTTTAAATGAAATAAGTTATTTGTGAAAGTGTTCTGGTTGGTGGAACTCTGCCAGTCTATTTCATTACGACATGTTTTAATTCACAAAGAAAGAAAAGGTTATTGTACGTCATATCTTTATTATACTTGACAAGCTGTAAAGCGTGTATCCTTAAAGGAAGCAGAGAGTGATATATCAGATTACCTTTCCATTATCAACAACAAGAGCTGAGATGCTGGATGGCACAACAGTGATGAGTGGAAAGTGACATTCCGTGGTAATCGGTTATTTTTTGTATTTAATTCCCAGGAGAAAAAATGTTATAATCACAGTTATACAGGAAGACTTGGAGACCAATGTAAGTTTTGTCCTCATCCCTGGGAAAAGCTATCACACCATTGTTGGACTCACCCAACTTGAACTGGAGAGGAACTCTATAAAAATAAGCAAATTCTTGTTAATCTGACCAAAGCCTTTAACCATATGTAATGTGACGGCACACAATTTTGACAAAAATTGTGAAGATAAAATAAAATTTTGAAATCTTTTCCCCATAACAGGTAAATAGAAAAGTTTTCAATTTTAAAAGAATTTCCAACTAGAAATGTCCATGTATTTATGCAACAGTATAACAATGACCTAATTTTATTAGGATCTCTGAATACTACGTTAATATTGGTACTTTCTGTATACTAAACTCAGGAAAAATTACTTCTATTTACCTGCACAGAGCAGACTAAGCCTATTTTTTTTCAATTTGATGTTAATTAGCTGGAAAGAATTTAATTCAGATACTGCAGGATAAAAGTAATCTCCATGCATATTCACCCTATGCCATGCAAAGATAGTCATGCAGATACCAATTAAACTCATAAATTAAAAATTATCAATGTGTAAATTTTTCAGGACACCAAGGCGTGATATTCTAATCTGGTTTCCATTATCTTCAGAATGATTTTCATTTGGTCTCAAAATTTTGCTTCTACATACAGCCACAAAATGCAATGAATGATTATATATTGAAGGATTTTAATACTGGAGCAGGAGAAATTTCTAAAAACTATGAGGAAAAGAAAAGAATTTTGGGGACACCAATTCTTTTTAAAAGGAGCAAATTAACAGCAAAGAGAAGCAAACATGCTGTGTAGTTTTCGGATTGACAGACACCCAAAAGAAAAAAAAAAAAAAGACTGGACATTCACAATATTTCATCTGTACAGCAGAACATTTTATTAGCTGAGTTTTATGGCCCTGTTTGCAATAATGAGCAGGAACAGCACAGTGTCCAGATTAGCAGGCATCAGTACTACCATAAATCTTTTTAAAACAAGACAATTCTTCAACGAAACACTAAACTTGTCAGTAGTCCACCGTTTAAATAACATTTGGTATTAATTTTGGTGCCAAGGAAGAGCTCTTAGAAGCAAGTCTTTCTGCTTGAAGAATCATATTTAAAATAATACATTCAGAATAAATTTTGGAGACAAAATCTATAGCCATGTTATATGAACAAGCTACAACACAATGATCTCTTTTGTACTAAAAAGAAATCAAAAAGAATTAGACAATTTTGTCATTTGTTTTGTTTGTCTTGGCAACAGAACACCCTGGTATATCACCAGGAAAAGAAATTCATAAATATGCAAGATATTAAATAAAAAATGGGAACACATATGTCATGTATAGATTGAAAGCACTGCAGAAAGTTTCAGGAAACACCTGCATCAATACTTTTATTGTTATGTGAGCTTGCAATTGTAGAATCCTGAAAAAGTAGGGCACTTATTTTAATCATGCTTATTTGTACAGTTTCATTGTAAATACAACTGTACATTGTAAATTGTACATTGTAAATGTTTATTAACATTTATTATAAACAGTGCTACATCAAAGTCTCAAAAAGCCGGGGTCCACAAATCCAGTGTAAATCACACATTAAGACATGATACATCATGACAGCTCAGAGGCCCTAGAAGTATAAAAATGCTTCAGGAAAAAAAACCACACAGTTTTCTTCCTGCCCTTTTGGATTCGCTGAAAGGCCATTCAAAGAAATTTTGTGTGAAGGATCAAAATAGAATTAGTTACTTAATGATTCCTTCTCCCCACAAAATGTAAAGGGCAACATTTATCAACATATTTAAAATTTTTTTCTTAGTAAGAACTGGTTCATTTTGGAGGCTAGGATGATTCCTTAGGAACTTTTTACCTGGAATCAGCTTCAAGAAATCAAAGAGAAAAACAAATTTGTGCCTTTGAGACATTCATTGGGTCAGCATTAATCTTCTGGCTTTTTCAATGTGCTATGAAGTCTTCAAACACTTTTGAATGCTGCATCTATAGCATCTGAGGCACTGGACCTGTCAAATCTATTCAATCTCATAGTTGTCAAACAGACCTCGGGTGTTGTTGATCCTGGCTCTTGGATATTTATTTGCATGTGAAAGGCCAAACTAGGCTTCTGTATATGCAAGATTCTCTACACTATAATTTACAGATGCACTTCATAACATTTACATTTGCAAATGAGATACCAGTATCGAGCAAATAGATGACCTTGAGTACCACTAGCTTCATCATCTACCTGCTGGTTTCCACCACATTTTTGGTTTTTTTTTTAACCTGATAGATTTAACTATATATAGTTATGTTCACATTTTCAAAGGTCTTTTACTCCTGTTTCTGTTTTCATGTGAGGAACAAGCTGTGCTTCTCTAGAATGTCAACTCCTTTGACCAGCAGAGAAGCAAAGGGAGAGCTGATTAGTTAGAAATTACTTCATTTCAAGTAGTGTGGACCTATTTTGAAACTTCTTACCTGAGTGGTCTATTTTGGCCGATGCTTATGTCCTCCAGTAGGAACACCATTCTATCTATACCCATGGATTGTGATTTGTTTCTCCACCTGCTTTTTTTTCTGCTACTTTAATTCACTAGGCATATATAAGGATACCCTACAACAAGTCCCAAGCAGATGTCAACAAACTGTATCTGTCTGAGTTGCAATAAGTTAAACTTGTTGATCCTTCATCTTTGCTTACCCACTTAGGAGCACAGACTCCAAAATCCTGACAGCCACACATCCAGAAGCTGAGCAAGGTACACAGATTTTATTCTAATAGCTGTAAAAAGGAAGACCTTTTAGTAATGCCTCTGTAAGGTAAGATAATTTAATACCAGCTTTCTGCTTACACAAACTGCTACTTGTAGTACTTGACGGGAAAGAATTTGGTTGGACCTGGCAAGTCTCTCATTTTTCCTTTTGTTCTCCTCAGGGCTGGAAGCTGTAAATGTTTTTTGAATTTCATATAGAGTGCACTGAACCTGCCATAATAAAAATATTCAGATTACTGATTACCTGAGAGATTGGGATAGCTCCCCTCAACAATAGATACAATCAACCTTCACATGGAAGTAAACATCACTCATTTGTGGCAATATTTTGGAAAATGTACACAGTAACCACAGTTCCAATGTACCACAATGATTATCCGTGTTGATTATCCTTAATCATTTGTTGGTTTTGAAAATCTTTGTTGCTACATTGCTTCACCTAGATCTCTGATGTTTCCTGCTGGCACATCTTGGTTCAGGTGTTTGAAGGGTTAGTGGCTGAAGAAGTTTGTGTTCTGCCAACGCTGCATGGGATGGTTGCCTGGTAACGATACCTGTGGCTTACAAAGTGTTGCGTCAGGCATATGCCTGTTTACACCTCTTTTTAAGGGACATCCAAGAATTATAAAGAAGGTATATTTTATTTAAGGGGTCTTGAAAATCTAAAACTGTTATCTGAGAAACGAAGCTGAAAAGGAAATGCTGTGATACCAAAGTATCATTGGAGACTGCCTTCAGTAAACCACTGCAGAATTAAATTGACTTCAATTTTAACTGCCATGGGAAAATAACCTGCTTCTAGCTGCTTGCTGGAAGTCCCACCCCAGCAAGGCAGCCAAGTGCTTTGGAGAGCAGTTAGGTGTAAGGTCCTCTACATTCTGGCCTCAGGGGGCATTCTAAGATGTTTAACTATCATCCAGCTAGACCATATGTTGCTGTTTGCAGCTGTTAACACTCACTGGGCACTATACCAGTCTCCTGTCTCAAGGGGAGACACACCACCACACGTCTGAGAGCTTGGTGACACGTTCTGCACAACTCCCATTCCTCCCCTGTGGCAGACAAAACTACTGCCTCGTACCAACAGTATCCAAACCCACAAACTGAGCAAAGCTCTATCAGTTGACCAGGTAAGATTTTTATTAAGTCTCTCTCAGGGGTGGATGGGACCTCTGTTATTGCCTCTTCATCTTAGCTGTTCCACCATTTTACTAGTAGGTTTATTCCTGTGTCTATCCACTTGTAAGGGGTGGGGAGGAAGTTACATTCTTCAGTAAGTAATAAAGGCTAAACAATGAATAAGTGACAGAATTAGATAGACAGAATTAGATAGACATTTGCCACTTAATGACATCAGAGGCTATTACCACGGCTGTCAAACTGTACTCTGGAAAACAGTGAGCATCTGTGAAGGGTCTGAGGGTCCTTGTTAAAGAAGGACTTTTACAGCATCCCCAGTTCCGTGAGCAGAGGTCTGCTGCTCCCAAAGGATAAACACTACTTGAGCTTGGATAAAAATGTACTGTACTACAGAACTGCAGAATAGCTGCAGTAGAAAGGGATGTCGGGAAATTACCTAGCCCAACTCCACCACTCAGAGCAGGGACAGCTGGAGCATTGTTGCCCAGCACTTTATCCAGTACTTATCTCAGACAAAGTCTAGTCCATGACATCAATGCTTTTCAAGTCTTGAGTCCTTAGGAGCTCTGACACCATAAAGCCAGATGTGGCAAGGTTGAAAGGAAGAGATAGGGTCTTATAGCCAAATTTCTTGTTTATTGCAGTCAGAGATGTTTGCCTAATAATTGTGGCATCAGTTCCTATAACTTCTGGTTCATTGCAGCAAATATTTTAGGCTGACATTTTAGCCTTGACTTTAAAACTCCAAGTGACAGAGATGCCAGAATATCCCCTGGATAAATTATTCTAATGATTAATTATCCCTTCTGGTAAAAAAACCAAAAAGTGCAGTATCTGAATTTTTGCAGGAATGGATCTTGCTATGCATATCTGCCAGATTAAAAAGACTTGTCTTTTCCCCCCAGATAAGTATTTATGGACCAAGATATTAATATTTTTATATGCTCTTAGATATCTCCAGTAGCAATCATAGCATAGTTATCTATGCAATTTTAATAATTATTGAATCACTGTTTTGCTGTGCTAATATTTAAGTAGATGTGTTATGATCCATCACAGTGTATTCTATAAAGAACTGAAAGGAAAGTAAGCAGTGCTGGTGAGCTACTGTGAAGTGGGGGGAAAAAAATCTAGCTTTTGCAGTGAAGTTTATCCTCAAATCTCCTGGACAGAGTTCACATTTTCTACATTTTGTTGCCATTAAATGGAATCTTAACCTTGGGCATAAAATTATTTCAAATAAACGGCTGCTTATAATGCTTGTGTGCTCAACTCCCGCAGTTCTTTTAATATTTTTATTGGTAACCCAGCTTAATCCAGCCTTTCTCGTATTGTATAATTGCAGCACCTGAAGGCTGAAGTGTGTGCATGTCTGGGGGTAACTGTATTCCATCCAGTGAAATGGACCCACGCAAGCAGAGCATAGACTCCATCATACCCTAGCACCTGTCACTCCCCTCTTTCCTGACTCCCTCCCCATGCCAAAATACTTCAATCACATCAACAGAATCCTGAAAAAGAAGGAGCCTGGAAATATGTTGAAGTTATGACAGCAGACTTCTGACAGTCTGCTCTTACCTTCTGAATTAGCCAACCATGGTTCTACCAGTCCCAACTGCAAACTGCAGATTTGTGGCACCAACATGGTTTGCTTTTAGAGAGCTGGAGGCTTTATAAATCAACAATAGTAATTTACTCCTATTAAAACACCAGGTGTTGAACATTGGCTAGCTGAATCCATCAAAAGTTTGTAATGCTGAAATTATAATAATCTCTCAAATTGCTTTCTTATTTGAATACAAGACCTACACCCTTCAAGTTAAGAGCAGATACTGAAAGTCTTCATGGACTTTCTTCCTAAACATCCAGAAGTAAATAAGGAACTTACAGTAATCCAAATCCAGGAAACTCAATATCAGACAGTAAGCATATCTGACAGTGGTCATCCTGTCATCTCCTCTCCATGGCTGAATATTAAGTGGTAATACCTGTGCTGCATGTCTCTGAAGGAGCCAGTTCTTGTGAGAGAAAACTCTTCGGCACCAATGACTGCCTGCTGCTGGAGACATATTACTGAGCTGGGTGGGATCTCTGAGCCACCAGGCTAGCATCCACCTTCTCATGAAAGCCTCTTAAAAACAGTTTTCTGAGTAAATAAGGCTAGCAACATTCCAAGACTCACTGAAGGCTCTGCAATTTCACCTGTTGGCCTCAGTGTTTATCATTTCTAAGAAAATTAATCAAGCTTTCTCTGGGCCAGTCTCCAATGAGCAGCATCTGATGAGCTGCACTGGTAGGCTGCCTGCAGCCATAGCCTGCCTCTCTCTCTGCTGGCTGTATCAGCCACGTGCCATTATCACAGGTAGGCAAACATTTACCTTTGGGAAATCAACATCAGCTAATTGCTATTTACATTTTCAATTACAGGTGAGTAGGAGTAAATTTCTCTACCCCTCTTTGCAAATCTTTCGATTATAATTAAAATATCAGCGCTGTTTTTGTCTCTCTCCGGTCTCCTTCCTGAGCCTGGTAGTTTACCATTAACATTTCTCAGCCGATCACGTGTTCCCCTCACAGCCGTGCTCTCTGCAGTATGTGGTGGAGGAGGTTTAAACAAAAACCACAGGAGAGGAGCACTGTTACCAGCCTGGAATAATACACAGTTGGCTGAAGCACTTGGCACTGCCTGGGCTGCAAAAGAAGGCATAAATGTTAATATAGCTAAGGTATTCTTTAAAGCAAAATAGAGGGACACACCAGGAAAATGTCTATGAAAGACGATCTCCTAAGAGACCCCTTTGCAGATTTTTGTTTAAGCCAGAGATGGAGGTTGCATGCACTGTTTCTTCTCACCTGTTTTTTTTCATACACAAGTAGACTAAACTTTTGCCTGGTCTGAAATCTCTTTTCAAGTATGGCTATTTGGGCTCACCCCAATGAACTTTTTCCTCTTTCATTGACTGTGGTTCCTACTAACCTGGTGCTACGATATCAGAGAGAAAAAGGAGACTTGATTTGTCCATCAGGAGACCCAGTAGAGAAGACAGAGTTGGCTGTTTTCAAAGGAAAAGTTTAGTAATGGTTCTCCTTGCCACCAGCCCTTTATTTTTCCCTCCAGTCTTCCTTATTATACACAGACAACTTGTGGGCACATGCTTCCCTAGCACTGTGGAATTGTCACTCTTAAGATGTGTCTCTGCATTATATATACAATTAGAGTCCATATTGCTGACTAGTAGCAGAATAGATAGAGATGAATGTCCCTGTTACGATCTTCAATAAGAAAAACAGAGGGTTTCCTCAGAGTAGCTGGGAGAAAAGAAGCAGCAAAATTATGGGAGAAGTAATTTACTAGTAATAAGGAGAAGGATTCAGAAGTGTTCAATCTCTATATGTACAAAAAAAAATAGGACATTAAGAAGATGCTCCAATTTCCTAATTCTCATCAGAAATTCAACTGGAAAAGTCATCAATTTATTATATGTTTGCTTTATATAAATACATAAATCCTGCCTTTTCTTTATTTTTGAAGAACACAAACAGAAACCATGTCTGGAAATGTCTTCAAAGCAGTGTAGAGTACAGTTCTGTGTGCTGTATTAAAATATTTCAGCAAATATCCATGCAGAAGGTGTAAAGCCAGCTCCAAGTCCATAATGCTGTCCTTGTTCATGGAGAGTTCAGGAAAGTTTTATTGCAGAATTTCCAAGCTCTATCAGAACTACAGTGTCAGAGACTATATTAAATGTAGTCTAGTTGTCAGCACCGTAAGTTTACATGTTGTTGCAAACTTTGTTGATGCTGTAGCAGTAATGCATAAGGAGAAACTTCTAAAGGACAGGTGTTGATAGGTGTGTCAATTTCGTGTCACTTCTTGACAGCTGAATGCATATCTTATATAAATTAAGATTTTTCATTTCTGATTTTCTGGTAAAAAAAAACCCACCAGAAATTAGAAATTGTTTTCTGTTTAGATGTTTACTTTTTCTCAGACAAATACATAGGTGTATATAAGGTCTATTTAAATTCATGTATGCATATATAAAATATGCAGGTTTTTATCTGCATATATAAACATTTTAATCAACATTTTGGATGTATATTATCTATCACTCACTTTTATTTGTGTTTCTTCAGTATTTTGTCTTACAATATTTACGCATGAATCTGACCTTGCTTCAATGATAGAAGTCTTGGTTTAGTGGAGCTAATGCTAGTCTTGGCACAAACAACAACCAAATGCAGATGGGCCCATGCTGTTCATGGAGGCAGTGGCCCAGGACTACCACAGATCAAGGTTGTTACAGAATTTTACCAGCACAGAACAGTGTTTCATAGCTGTATCTGCATCATCTGGCTGGTGGAGAGGAGGTTTTGGCTTCAAATCTTCTTGGTGTGTCCTATATGAAAACAATTTGCCCACAAAACCACACTTCACTCATATAATTACTTTCCCTTTCCATCAGAAACGGTAGAAAATGAGGTGAGTATTAACTAAGACTGTATTTTTCCTTGCTTTAGTTGGATAAAAAAGCAAAGATGATACACTGTATTATCAATAGGAGTAATTTTCCATCCAGTAATCCAGTACCGCAAAAACCAGCAAAGTTCTCTCAAAAGAGGCCTTGCCCGAGTCAGCTGAGAGCTAGATGAAATACTGTGAAAACTGGCTGCTGTTTTCACAGGTTGTTTACAAGATAAAGATGTTTTCTGCTTTTGTTCTCCCATTTCTATTACTTCTTTTTAAGGACAGGCTGACAGGCAAAGGAGCTTTTAACCTTACTCTCTCTTTTTTCTCGCTCCCCTCCCCCTTTTCTTCTTTTAATATTTAGATTTACATTATTTCCAGGTATAAAACAGAATGGAGCAATCCCAGTGGCTGCTTTGCTAGGTACTGTGCAGATGCTTGAAAGAAACTCAGGCTACGTATGAAAGATTGATAAAAAAGGTGGTAGAAAAGAAATCACTTCCTGCCCCAAGCCTTTGGTGTGTCTGTGTGTGTCTTGAGGTGTAGACAGTTCAGAAACTGCAATGGTTTTCCTAGCTTATGCAGGAAATATATTACAGAACCATGGAATCATGCAAAAACCACTGCCCCACTCTTAGAATTTAATCACAATTCAATCCTTCCCTTCTTTGTATCTTCCTTTTGAAGGACATCTTTAGTGATCAGAACTCAGGCACGGCTACCCAGGCACTTTTCTCTTCCTCATGACAGATAAATGTTGTTAAAATATACTCATATGGAATTTAAGTTTGCTTTTGCTCAAAGACTAATATGACAAGAGCTTGGGTTAGGCTTCCTTCTGCCAAAAAAGCCTCAGGCTAAACCCCAGGACTGAGATAACACAGAGAGCTGTGAGAGAGTAACAAAGACAAATTCTCGAAAGCAGAAAAAAAGCAAGAAGATTGTTCTGTTTTCCTGTTGGTCTTTATCTGAATTTATTAGTCATTTTTTTAGAGATTAACTGCAAGGATCAGATTGTCCAGCAAGTTGAGATTCCTTTGTGGCTTTGCAACCTGTATATGAAGTTAAAGTTACTACTCTTCCAGACAGACAGAAAAAGATTTCAAGATAAAGCAAGGAAACTTTTCCCATATCTGATTTATTTGCCCAGTTTGTGGTTTGGGATTTTTTTTCCATCCTAATCTGTTTATTTCGAGAACATTCTTAATAATTTTCTTGCAACTACCGCAGGGTAGTTTTGAGGTCTGTCTCTTCTAGTAGCCTCTCTTTTCAACAGCAGTTGCCTCACCAGAAAAGACAAGAAACCCTCTAATCTATTCTTCCTAATTTATGCTAGAATTTGGTTATATCTTACAACATAAAAATTTACATCCTTATTAAAATTTTCCTTCCCCCTGTAGCTTGCAAGTGTTTTGAATTTCCCTATAACTTTTGATTCCTGGCTACAAAAATCAACATCAGAAGTAAGTCCTATCAGTTTTCATTCTCTCCTTCTGTTACCATTTTTCACACTTATGGATTTTTGTTTAGACATAAACTAGTATATATTATTTTTCCTGATCAGAAATGCATGTTTCACCTGAACACTAATTATTGAAACAAGTCTTTCTCTCATCCATTTCTCTCCATTCTCTCATTAATGGAGAAATTAATTTGTTATCATAATACCAGAGTTCAAAGCAGGCAGGAACCACCTTCTCTACCCTATAAGAAAGCAACTAGGATACACCATAAAAAATTTCTCCTCTCTGATGTTCAGCATTGCCACCCTTCAGATCCCATTCAATGAAACTGAAGAAAATACTAAGTCTTGAAGAATACAAAATGAGGAGTCCTAATCATTACTTTAAATATCAAAAAATACAGATTTAAACTTAAAATAGTAAGTGGAGAAGGAGAAGGAGAAGGAGAAGGAGAAGGAGAAGGAGAAGGAGAAGGAGAAAAAAAAAAAGCATCATTCTGCACTCCAGCTAGGAAAATCACGTAGCATACATGCTTTAGTACATGCTTTAGGGTATAAATTCCCCTACCCAACCTCTGGAAAAGAGCAGTCAGTGGTATGCCAGAAGGAGGCTGGTTGGCAATCATGCATGAACAGGGACCATATTAGTTGCCATTAGCCAGAGTCACCTTGTAACAGTTTTTAAGCCAATTTAGGCAATAAGGAAAAGAAGGATAGCATTATTTATTACTTTCCCTGCCCAGTAACCAAAACCAGTGTCCCACTGTAGTTGTAGCTGAAAACCACAGAACACCAAGATTGAAATAGTCAGCGTATCAGCTATAAAGTTAGAAAACACATTTTCTTTCACTGATGAAGGAAGATGAAACTAATGATAATACAAACATTTTTACCTAGAGAAAAACAAAGTAAGTTAGGAGCAGCAGCTCTCTGGGAGAATATTCTAAATACATAAAATTGCTCATTAGCTTTCTAAACAAGAAATTGCTGAAGAGTGATTTTTAAGAAGCTCTTCGGGAAGAAATTGGCATAATTATTCCTTCTTAAACAAATAGGACAAGCACTCCAGCCTTTATTTAGTTATGGAGGCTTTAAGCAATGTACTTTTCTACATTCATTAAATGGAACCTGAAGATCATGCATCCTCTGCCTAGAAGCAATCAGAGTCATAACAACTGCACTATATCTCTGAAAGCTAATCACACAGATACCCATCAATTAAACAGGAATTCAGTGGTTAGAGATTTCAGTTGTCCTTCATTAAGATGCAAGTGACATACAATTTCTTTTTAGGTAACTGCATTCACTTAATGTGATTTTTAAAGTTTTTTAAATAAAATGCGTACCCTTCTGCTAGCATAAATAACACATTATAAGAGCTCCAGTAAGTAACTGCTTGCTTAATACAGATGTGTGTGTTACAGACATTTAAATTTACCATTCCATAGGCCACCATACAGCATTCCTTCTTTGCCTGTGATCCAGCTCTGGGGGAAATTCAATGAAATTAACCTAATTTCCAAAATCCTGAATGAATTAATGGTAATTCACATCAGGGATTATCTCTAATCCCTCCACTTGCATGAGCACAGAGGGTATGCCTGATAGCACCTGTGTGTCACTTAGAAGGGCTGAGGTGACAAAGCTTTCATCATTTAAGTATTTAGCATTTAAGCATGTAAGTAATGGGAGAATAATCCATGAGGACTCTCGCATAAAACACACTTTTAACACACCTGGTTTAAACTAGAATTTTCCCATATGATTAGACCAAGGAATTCATTAGAAAGGAATAAATTTCTAACCTTTATTTCCCACTTTCTTTCCTCTCTCTTGAGAATGTATAATGCTGAAATGGCATTATTTCCCCTAGACATGTAAAATTGCACAAATGGCTGGACGTACTTCCACCAACATATGTAATAGGCCAAGGATCTGAAAAAATGAGTCTTTAGTACAAATTGCATTCTCCATCTTTACTTTAGGTGGGAGTGTCATAGCAATTTCTGGGAAAAAAAAATCCATTATGGATTAAAAGGAAGTGTATTTGAAGTTATTAGAAATCACGATGAACATCTGTCAGTCATAAAAATAGATCTATGATGCTCCAGTTCTATCTTTAAAAGTGCTATTTGCAACACTATTCTACATACCAGCAATTTTTAATTTGTATGTATCTTTAGCTCATCTCACCTTTTGATCGAAGAGACCTTTAATTAGAGCAATTCTTTCCATTACCATTTCAAATGGTTTTGTACAAGAAAAGGGACAGTTGAATTTTTTTAAACACAGCTAGGATTCAAAATCGTTTATGGCTTTAGGAGATAAATACAGTGATATTAATCTCTACCCAGGAATTAAATGTACATCAATACAGCCTGTAAGGTATTTCTTCAGTACAGGTTTCTGGTCTCCCTCTCTGGTCACATTGAATGATTCTAGTCTCATATCTTTCTCAACTCATTCATATGCATTTTGCAGGTTTTAAAAAAGTTTAAAGAGCTTCATCTCTTTCTTGTCAAAACTTTGCTCTTAAGGATGCACACCTAAAATAGGAGTAGATCTACTCTTTATCTAAAACAGCAAGGCTCCAATGCTCAATAGGCAGTATATTGACTCATGAGAGTTGGGCATATCCTGTAGTCCCTGAAATTATCATCTTTGTATGATATAGAGACAAATCAGAGTTAATGAGCTGTAGATATGTCTGAAAGCTAAATTTGTCCCATTTATCCTGGCATTCACCACTACTTACTATGCTCTATCCACCTTAGCATTGTTTCCAGATTCCATTAATTCCAGCAAAACTTGTAATTAATGATTGATTCCATTACACTTTTACTTATTTATCTACTTGTTTCAATCTCAGTGGTTCAATGAGCCTGCATCACGTCCAGAAAACTGATGACAGGACAGGAGGAAAAATGTCTGCTTTGAAGGAGAGCTTGTGGTATTTTGTAGCCCTGGTGGCTTGTAATGTTTTGGGACCTGCACATGTGCACACTCATGGAAAGAGCAGAACATCTGAGAATAAAATTATGGCAAATTTAGGAAGATTTATTGTTTTAAATTTGATTCAACTTTCACATTTTTAAAAAGCACAACAGTATCTGAACTATTTTAAAAATTAAGAGTGGCTGCTTTCTCTACCCATACACAATGTGCAGTTAGTAAAAGAACATTCCAGTTCCCCATAGATATAAGGGAAGCTAACATATGCCCTTAGAAAACATGTGAGACTAGAAGCAGTAGTTTCGATTCTGCTTTGTCTCACATTCAGTTTTCCAGAGAGGTTAAGACAGCATTTACAGTGAACATACTCAATGCCCAAGGACAGATCTTGAACAGCTCTAAAGGGATGCTCTCTTGTCTCAGTTGCTGATATATCTGTATCTAAAAATCTTCTTAAATCTTGGCTCCCCACAATTAAGTAGCTGGAATTTTTCTTTCCCAGGATGTCTAAAGTGTAACTATAAACTGAGATTATTCATGTATTTTTGCAAAACATGTCCTCCTGAACAGCATTTGTAGGAAAGGTCTTAAGAAGAGTTTTAGAATAACCCTTAAGTGATAGATTAATTTACTTAGCATGCCCATTGTGAAATTACATACTCACTCTGAATAATTCTATAAAAGTACATGTTTTAAGGAATTTCACTACTGGGTAATTTTAATCTGAAGCTAAGAGTAACACATTATTTCTATTGCAAACACAATTAGCTGACAGATCACAGCCCAAGTAACAGTATTGTAAAATTCATGCAATCTTTTTATTTGATAAAATCCTAACTATAGTATCTTTCACACATAGAAGTTTTATATATTCACTACTGAAGGAAAAAGCTAGTGAAAAATGAGCGTAAATTTGAAAATACAAATCATAACTAACATGCATCTACAGCCCACATGCTGATCACAAGTGTTCTTTCTCTTTTTCTCAAAGAACTGTCTCTGCATATCAACCATAAAACAAACAGTAGTTGAATATTTTGTTTCATTTAAGGCCAAAACCACACTCAGGGTCACTGTGAGAATATGTAGGTTAATACAATATCCCAACCCACCGACACAGCTACGGAAAGAACAGGCACCTGTTCTTTCACTCTGAGGCACACACGTCCTCAGGAAGG
The DNA here is from genome assembly GCA_004320125.1 of Scolopax mira. Lineage (NCBI taxonomy): Eukaryota > Metazoa > Chordata > Aves > Charadriiformes > Scolopacidae > Scolopax > Scolopax mira. Next base: position 589,752 of record BJBW01000008.1, read on the forward strand.
AGCAGCATCTAGTCACCATGAAAGGGTCTTGCCTCAGCAAATGGAAAGTATTTTCAAAGCGTGTTAGGGAGTTAAGTGCTCTAGAGATCCCCTCATCTTTTCTCCGTAGTAGCAGAGAGTATCACTCCCATTTTCCCCTCTCCATATTTGTCATGGCTTTTAGGAATAGCATTAGGTCAACCACTATAAAAGATATCAAATAAGTGAAGAGTTGGAGGTGGGTAGTTGTACTATAAGGGACCTTATTCTATGCTCATGACCTTGACCTCTCCGGTCAATATGACAATTTGTCTATATAAAATGCTGAATCCTTAGCCTATTTTATGGGAGGAAAAATCTCCAATGGAGAAATGAGAGAAAACATCATTAGTTCAAATTTGTAATTTCCATTCCTCTGCATGAAAATTACCTGTCAAGGGAATAATAAGGCCCTTCATTGTGCCTCTATCAGTACAAAGTATTGCCAGGAATTTAAAAAGAAAACTGAACAAGCTGACCTTAGTTAAACTTCAGTCAGCCTAAATTCTGAAAAGCACTTACATCTGTAAAATGGCATTCAGTGAATAAAAGGGGAGTAGATTGAAGGAGTGAGGTTTTCCTGTCTTTCCTTCTGAAATGCCAATTATTGCTTAGATTGCACATTATTGGCTGAGCCTGGTGATTCACAACCTTGAATACCTAAATGCTCACCACACGATTGCAAAGACTTGCTTTGTAACAGACTACATAAAGGAATCTAGACAAAATTCAGCCTTAACTTAGATTCCACTGTTGATTTGATTTAAAACTTTCCTCTACAGGTCCTAGTGAAACTGCACACAAGCAAATCCCCAAATAATATGTCAGGACTGAACACAGAACACAAATCAAATGTCTAACTCAACAGTTTTCAGAGCACTGCCCCTCCAGAATGGTATCTCTCTTTGGTTATGCCAAGCAAATCTGCCACCAAATTCCTGAATGTTGAGCTCTGATCCTTTTGTTTAGAAATTCAATGTGATGTTTCTGTGCTTGTCATGGAGAAATCAGGACTGAAAAGGAAAATGCTGACAGGTCACACTTCACTTGTAACTTTTGTGTTGTCTGTGAAGTCATGCCATTCAGCATGTTAGCCCAGGTGTGTATACACTCTTCCGTACTGATGGAGGGGAGAAACTACTGATCTCCTCAGAGACACGAGTTAAACCTTTTAGACTTAGATGATCTTAGTACATTGTGTGTACTTAGTGTGCATTGAATCAAATCAACTAAGCCTTAGCTCATTTACAGCCTTAAATATTCAACAGGGAATCTGCACAGGAAAAAAAATTCCACTTTCTTACTAATAACCAGTCGTAGTGGAAAGAGATACTGGGAACACCATTTATACCTAATCAGGACATGCTTTAAGTTTTTATTATTTCCTTGGCTACTATATGATTCTCATTTCTATGGAGTTACTGAATGGAATAGTCCTTACTGTGATTAAGCCTATTTATTATTAATGATGTGATTGGGGTTTTTTTGTCCTCTCCCTTGTTCAAATGACTTTAAATTCTGATCATAAAAGATATGGTCAAATTCTGGTCATGTAAGACTGTCATAAAGTGAAAGATTTAACTACATTGAGTGAAAGGAATCATTCCTAATGCATAAAGGCACAAAATAAAAATCTGACCAAGTGTATCATAGGTGACCAAACATAAATTTCATTGCTTCATCCTCATGAAAACTTCAAAGATCAGTGGAGCTTCTTGAAGAAAATGTAAACAAGTGGGCAACTGAGCCAGAAACAAACCAAAATGAAACCAATCTCTACTAACAAACATTCAAGAAGCACTGAACTACTCAGAACATAAACACCATTACAGAGAGACAACATCTTCATTTAAATTAAAAACTTATGAAATCATAGCCTCATGTGAACAAAAGGAGCTAAAAAAAATAAAATCCTACCTACCAATAAAATTTTGTCCTACCAAAATAGGTCAAGATATTGAACAGACCTAGGGAAGCAGGCAGAGCCTGGAGGTCGGACAAAACACTAGTAAAATTAAACAGATTTTTGAAACAATTAATTTCTAAATTTAAAAATTTAACTCTATAAAAAAAATGGTTCTGCTTTTGAAAAAAAGTGGCTGGTCCTCCCTTCTCCCCTTTTCCTTAACCCTCAAAATAAGCTAAATGCAGCCTTACCTATATGCCATTGTATGTTAAAAGCAATAGCACATTGATGTGAACTCTTCTGATAACTTTGGCACTTAGGAAATAAAATGCTACTAAGCTGCCTGTGGTTCTCAGGAAAAAAAATCACACAAGGGCCAATGGCACTCTAAAGTTGCATTCCTTTCTTCAGCTTGGAACTGTCAGGTGAGGAGTTTTATGTAAAGACATATAAAAACAAAGTGTACAAAATGCTGCTCTTCCTGTCCTGGTTAGCTTGGTAACCAGCTTTCCAAGATAATGTTCCTGACCTTCTGTGTCACTTAACACAGACTTAAAAGACAGCAATGAATTCAAAGACTTACCGGTCTCGGTAGGATCTTCTTTGGATTCCTGAAGCTGGAGGTGCGCAGATGGAGGCTCTCAAAGCCAATCAAGATGCTGAAGCAGTGTGCTTGCTTGCTTGTGGGCTGCACTTTAGAGGTTAATATGGTTAACATGTCTTCCTAATTGTCTAGAAACAGTTGACAGGTCTGGCTTGCAGACAGTGCAGAATGTAAAGACTCTCCTTTGGATACTGCACATTATTTCAGCATGAGCAATTTTTCTGCTGCCAAGATCCCCTTACTGTGATGAATTTTTAAATCTCCGACCCTTAGACATCTCCTGGGACATCTTTAGATGGTTAGTTATCTTGACTTTCCAGGTTCTTTGCTTCACCACAGTCATTCAAAGAGAAGCCAAAGGTCAGATCCCTGACCACTTAGTATTGCTCATTGTGGTTTTTTCATTCAAACATTGCTTCTTCAGGTTTTTTTTGTATACTTTTTTAAAATACTTTCTCTAATTCAATGAAAATTATTTGCTTCTTTCCTTAATCTATTTATATTTTAATATTTAATATTTTCCAGCTATGAAATGAAGAAATGAAATAGTATAATACAACTATCACTTCTTTATTAAAAGTCAGTCTAAAATGTTATGCATGTTTTGGACCATCAAGAAGGCATGATGCTATCCAAAATTTATTTAATTTTTGTTTTCCATGCCCCACACAAGATTTCCAGTCTGGGTTGTTCCATCTCTGATATTACAGCATATTCTATTCTTTCCTATAGAGTAAAATGCAGATTATACTGCAGTTCTTTCACTCCATGTCTAACAGGAACATTTTTTAAAGCTGTTACTTTATTAATCTTTTTGTAGAAGCTATAGCAACAGAGAGAATATGGGGTTTTTTTTGTTTCAGCTGGTTGTGACAGACATTATGAATTACCATTTATGCATAACCTTTTCATCAGCAATGTTACAGCAACTTTAAATCAAGTGATAGCATAGAACATATTATCTAATGCCTGCACCTGGGTTTTCAGGCAAAACTGTCCTGACCATTCTTCTCTTGTAGAAAGCCCCAAATGCAGTGGTTGTGCTTTCAGGCTGTCATCCAATTGCAGTGGATGCAGTGCATCCAAGCAATTTCCTGCTCTGCAAACATCCTTATCCTGACTTTGGGAAAATTTAACTTCCTTACTAGCACTGCCTAGTTCAGAATGTATTCCTGCATCTATTACAGTGCAAGTCAAGCCTACACAAAAGGATCTCATAGAACCCTTGTGCACTTGAGCATGGTGTGATTGCTCTGTGATGTTATATAAATGGATAATTTATGGACATGTTATAATCCTTATCTCTTCACATGGCTTGTGCTACATGTGCACGCAGAACACAGGCTGACTACTGCTTCTTATCTTTCCTTGGGAATGGTCTTCTCCAAAAGCTCTGGGATGGTGCTCACAGCAAAACTGAGAGGTTTACAAGGCTTACCTCTAGGAGAGGTTTACTTTATATTTCTGAAGAAATTCACTAGAACCCTGTGTATGTTCACACTTCAGAAAGTATTAGAGGAAGGCACTATTGCTACAGCTGGAAGTCTCCATAGCAAGAAGCAAGTTTCAAAAGCAGAAGCTCTGCAAACTTTCTCATGCTGACTTTGGGAGAATTTAACCTCCCTAATAGCACTGCCTAGTTCAGAATGTATTCTTGCTTCCATAACATGGTTTTAACCATGCAGCTGCACACCATTCTCTCCTCTTCTTTTCTGCAGCCTGATCATTATGAATCACCTGGCATTATGAATAATAAGTACCTCACAGGGAAAACATACTCCATTTTTCATTCATTTAAGCACAGTATTTTTATCCTGTATCAAAAAGAAAAATGAATTCTGGAACTCATGTAGAAAATCCTGCTATTTTCTGTAAAAGGCAAATCTCATGCTATCTCACCTGTGTGCCTAAGAATGTTGTTACCTCATCGAGCTAGAGCTAAGAGCAGTTGGTTTGACTACATTTCTCAGCAGTAGAAATGTTAGGTGAGCTGTGGCAGATCTTGCAGCAGTAGTTTAAGGCATGCCACTGCCTAGCTATACAATCCAGTCTCTTCTCTTAAAGTTATTGCTTTCTTCCCCCCCCAGCCCTCTTGCCCCTCTTACAACCACAGGGGGTGGTTGTAATTCATATTCTTCTAGTCGTTATTCAGCATCATCACTGAAAGTGAGTTTGCACTGTGCCACCAGACTGCAATCCAAAGTAGCCGGACTAAGAGCACAAAAGAATGGGGTGACCTGCACCAGTAAAAGGCTGGATCACATTGCTTTGGTGCTGTGATATAAAGGGGGTTTTGGGGAAAATATATATTAAAAAAATGTCTACAATATATATTCTGTTTATGAGCATAAAATATGATCTCTGGGAGAAAAAGAGAAAAAGATATTTTCTATTTTTTTCCCCAAATCAGAGGCATAGAGTTGCTGACACTAGATCAGGATTAGAAAAATTCAGAAGGGAGAAGTTCTTTGACTGCTACTAACACAGTTAGCTGAATGCAAACTTTAAATCAGGAAGCTAGCAGATGGAGAACGATCATTCTGCTCTTGCCATGTTTCTTCCACTCTTTCCCAAAGCATCAATTACTGGCTACTGTCAGAAAGTAGATATGGAGCTCGATGGACACTTGTATTAAGCAGTTTGACAGCACTGTGACTGCATTCTTTTGTTGTCCTTATCATTCTTGTACTGGCATCATTAGGGTAATATGAATATGCACAAAAGAATGTGCTTTTTTTTTTGTGGCAATAAAGACAAGTACAATGTCATAGTCAAATATAATTCAAACACAGAGAAGATTACCAATGCCTAATATCTACTCTGGAGGTATAAAAATTAGCTCAAGCCCATTCCCTCTTCTCCAGAGCCTGGAAAAGCATCCATTCTAGGACTATTTTAATTCTCTTCTAAAAGTTAGGAAACAGGACAACTAGTTTCCCATATAACTGTCAGATAGAATTGAAAGGAAAAGTATTTATTGGGATATATCTAATTTGAAATCTAATGTTTATAACATGGGGAAATGCCCTAAAAAGCTTTCTTCCAGAAAGTATTATTTTAAGCCAAGCTCTAAATAGAATTTTAAAAGACAAAATTAAAAAAATAATAATGTATATGAGTCATGGACATGCTCATTCGTTACACAAGAACTTGAGATGTGTATTTTCTTAATCTACATATCAGCAAAAAAAGTTGGTGTTACAGAAATTCTATCAGAACACAGGGAAAGAAAAGGTGACAAACGTAACATGTGACTCATTTGATATAACTTGGTAATTGTTTTGCTTTATGTTTATGATTGATAAACTGAGACATTCAATCTCTAAAATTCTTAAATACAGATTAAATACAGGGTAAAAAGATCACTTTTTTTAAATCAGCACAAAGACCATAGTTCTGCAAATAGCTTTCTGCTGGTGAGTTACTGTACCTATGCAGAGCTCCAGCAACAAAGAATCGTGTAGAAAATTTTACAGGATGAAGATTTTTGCTCTTTTACCAATACATTTTGTTTAAGAGTTTAAAATTTAAATTTATCCATATAATGACTGTTGGTTGCAACTTCTATAATTCTTTGTGACATCAAAAATCCCATGCTTTTGTGGCATCCATCAAAGCTAGTGCACATTTGGAAACTTTTTTTTGTGAGTTACAGTTTCTTCTGCATTCCCACTTGTATTCATTTATCTAAGCAGGTATGGTATCTTAATAGAAAAATCCACATAAAAGTGTTTACAGCTGTATTTGGGTGAGAAGAATGACATATAAAGTTAAACAGAAACAGACATTTTGAAAATGAATGTTTTCAACAATGTAAAATATGTTAGAAAAATTGGATAAAAGTCTTCTCTTTTGGTATTTTTTTGTGCAGCTACAGTTCATGCCACTATGCTAAAGGACAATGATTCCTCCAGCCTTTATTAATATTTTATTGTTGAAGTAAAAATATTCACTTTTCCTGTGGATATTAACATTTTAACATTATAAATGTTTATCAAAACAGTCAGAAACTATGTTTTCTGTTGCTGAAAAAGCATGCAGACAAAATTAGGCCTGGGCAAAGAGTGTAAAACCATTTCTAAGAAGATTAATTTGTTCAAACAGTGCTTATAATCATGAACATTTTTGTGTTTGACTATTACAGCAAACTTGCTTTTTGGCAGAAATATGTAAAACATTGAACTTTAAGTGACCACTGGAGAATATTTGTGGAAAACAAACTGTGAATTCATAAACATAAACATTCCATTCCCATCATCAGTTAATCAGGACATGAAGCTTACCATCTGATCTGAATACACTTTTAAAATCAACAAACACAGCACAAATTTCAGCTTTCAAACACTTGTGATAAACTGCCTCTGCATAGTTTATGGACCAAGAGATACTAATGAGAATTTTTAAGATGTCTGAAGTATATAGATTTTTGGGTTGTTTTGGCACTGCCTCTATTAGCAAATAGTACAACTCAGTTGGAGAGACCCAAAGGGTGGAACCATTGGTGCTGAGAATCTAATACCCACATCACATTTTTCAGAAGGTTTAAGCTGGCCCCTGATAAATGAATGACTAATGAGTACTCATGAATGGCTGGAGTGGGTTTCACATATTCCTCAGTCTCTTCTTCCAGGTTCATTTCTTTGGAAAGGAACCCAGTTCATAGCTCTGAAACCACTCCAAAATGCAAACGAAAGCACAAATAACTGGAATTTCACTCCTGATCTGAACAAAAACAAGGCTGGAGGCACACCTTATGCAGGCATTGCTTATTGTCACAATTTATAATGTGCGGTACTTCTGTTCAAAATAAAACAAAAAATAATCAATGTTTCCATTTAGCATGTGAACTTCTGAAAGAGTCGTATCTTTGTGAGTCTAAAATACTAGTGCACATATATACACGTATTTCAAAAAGTATAACTATGTATATGTATTTTATTTCAGGTCACAGTCTTCTTCAAACATAGCACATACATCATTTATAAAACATATTTAAATGACTTTTTCATACCAATTCTTTCCCCCCAATAAAGCTAGAGCTCAGACTAGCTTTCTTTTCTGAGAAATGGTGTGTTACTTTAATTTCACAGTATGTACTTTTCTGACATGGAGGAGAGATAATATTATAAAGTTTCTTCTAGGAAGATCTTTAAAGTCAATATCTAAATCACCAGGGTTATACATTTCAAAAAAATAAAAGCCTTGACTTATGTCAAGCAGCGGTACAGCACTGGCAAAACCTTTAGAGTTAGCAGTATGGTAGATTAGCTTTCTAGCTTTTCACCTCTGCAGAAGTAGCTTCAGATTCTGGTGCCAGTTTAGCTCAGAAATAAAATTAGTTTGCAATTTTCCTGCTAATACTTAGTGGTTAGTCTCAAAGAACTGGTGCCTGGTTCTGGATGATTACCAGTGCTAGTTTAATAGAAACTTATCACAAGCCCAGCAGGGCTAGTGCATTATTAGTGAGGTGCATTACATGTCAAAAAAATTCCTAGCATCAATAGCTAAAGTCAATACTTCTAGTCACTGAGTCTCAAATATAGTGTGCTAACAATTTACCTTAGTATGGCCAGTTGTCAAGAAGTAAAGAATTAGCATGCAGGTGGAATTTCCTTCTCCTCCAGCAGATCAAATTTGAATCATGCTTTGGGAGAAGTATAAGAAGATTTACTGTCCTGATGTACCTCTTCTGTAGATAAACAGTAGTCATTTTAGCATTCCACAAGGACAGAAAATGTATAAAAAGGTACAAAATTATCACTTGAAGAAATAATTAAAAGTCTGTGAGTGGCATTTCTTTCTGTGCAGATACAGACACACACAAACTATGTTCTGAATTAATCCAGATGTAATAGATAGATGTTAATCTCCACGTAAACCCCTCCTGAACAAAAACTAAGTAAACCATATGTTCATGGGTACAAAAGTTGTGGGTTCAGCTTAGCAAATACTAATTCACAAATCATTCATTTTATCAAATATAGACACATATTCAAAGTTCAGATATTTGTAAAAAATCCCCAAAGAAACATAGCTTCTCTTTTCTATTTATAGAACAAAAAGGAACTATTATATAACAACTGTGTGAATAGCATCAAAAGTTTTTATTTCTTTAATTTCTTAAATTTCACATCCCCTTGGAAATGCCACTTCTACGTGACAAAGGCTGATTCCTTTCTTGAATGTTATTTAAAATATTAGCATTTTTATAAAAGCTTATTTAAATCTGTAGTATTTCTTTATGAAATGTAGTATAATCAAATTGCTTATCCAGATCCACATTGCATTACTGTTTTTGTAATGGTGTGATAGCTGCATTCATTAGAGTTATACTGGTATAAAAGCTAGACAAAACCAGTGAGAAATCAGGACCCTATTCTCTTTAATAACAGATTTGGTTTTGCTGGAAACAAAGCCTGAATGTTTTCTACTTTGCATATTTTAAATTATCTGTACCAAAAAAGGGAATAATGTCTGTTGCCAACACCTGTACACACTATTCATTATGTCAGGAAAGAGAGGACAGGCTTAGTTCATTAAAAAGTTGTTAAATTTTTTATTAGACCCTAGCTAGTTAATCCATAAAAATGAACAAACCACTTTTTCTCAAAGTTTAATAGCTTGCTTACATCATGCTGTGAAATACGCAAGAATATGCACAAGAGACAGTTCAAGTTTTGAAAAGTTTTATCTTTTCATATAGTTGCTTATCATATGAAACAGATGTAAATATATAGGAGTCCTGTTTAAGACACAAGAGTGCCTTTAATGAATATCTTGCATTATGTTTAGTGTCTTTTATACATTATTTTGATCTATGATTTGTTCTGAGTGCCCTCTACTGAAAAGTAAGATGAAGTGATTAATTATTTAGTACCCAAAGATACAATGCCTACAAAACACTTAGGCAGTTGCATGTTATTAAAATATATGTCTACTGATATATGAAAGGCCTTAGAGCAAATTTACTGTCTCAAAGATAAGTGCGTTATGCATATGTGTACTTATATTTTTAAAAATAGTGTTTGTTCCTTCTGCTTCTGATTTTCTAAAAAATTTTTTTTAATGATCTAGGGTTATATAACAGTGCATTTGTTAAGTAACAGATGCCTCTTGAGAGCTTGTTCCAAAACCCCTGAAAGTCAATAAGAATCTTTTCATTAGTTCAAGTGTCTTTGAATTGGTCCTAAGTAGATATTGTGTTATATGAATCAGTTACACAGAGAACTTCAGGACGGTTCTGCTACTATAGGACAGTAATAAATTAAAGCAAGCGAAATCAGTGGGTGTTCAAAATTTGGACACTGAGAAACCAGTTATAGATGTATATATATATATGTTATACGTATAGATATTAAAAATATGCATATCTCTCTCTCAACAGTTAAAATGACATGTCCATCTTGAATGCTAATTGAATTCTTACTGTTCAGCAAGTTTCCCATAAACCATGGTTCTACTCATGGTTCCCATCTTGGTTCTACTCAATTGAGATTAAACAAAATTCATACTTTAAAGTGATATATTATTCTAATTTTTAAAGTGTTGAGTGCATCATTGTGCATGGTATTTTAATCAGTATTTAAAAAAAAAAACAGTTGATCAAAATTATAGCCATACACCCTACTTTATTGGGATAGTACAGACATGCATTCCGTTCTTTGTTTCAAAGGAATCAAGTCACCTCAGGTATGGTCTAGCGTTCCTCCCAGCCAAAGGGCGTACAGATCTTTTGGTTCAGATGATTGATCAAAAAATCAGCAAATCAAAAAAGGAGCAAATTATGATGCTTCCTCAGCACACAGTTTACTAAGTGTGGGTAAGAGTGAAAGCTATTTGGTCCTGCCAAGGAAAATGAGTGAGCTACAGATCCCCTGCCAATAGAATGTAACCTCAACTCTCTCCATCATACCGTAATAAATATGATATGCCACCAGCTCTGGGTCAAAATTAAGTGCCTCTGGACTTTATTGGCCAACTTCATTCAGTTCACTAATATATTGGTGTCAACCTCAGCCTCTTGTTCTAGCCTGCCTTTCTACTTTATTTCCTGTCATAATTAAGCCAAGTTTGATGCTTATTTTGATGTTTTGGGTTTTTTACTAGTCAGAGCAGGCATAATTTTATGCATTCATTTATCTTTTATTTCCCCAGCTTACCTACCTTTTCTTTGACTCTATCTTTTCAAATGTTTTTCCTTAGTTCCCCTGAAGAACCTCTTCTGGTTTGTAATTCTCACCACTTAAGTAACTGACTGACAATTCATATCCATGCCACTCTTTCTTCTATTTTACACTTTATTTTCATCAGCTTTGTTCATCAAATATCATGTAAACATTGTGTACTGCAAGTTTTTCTAAATGTTTTATGATAGATTCTTTAGATGTTAGTCTCCATTATGTGCATTCTGGCTTTCCCATTAAAACCACTTTCATTTCATGAGTTTCACTACCACTTCTATAAAAAGTACCAGCATAAAATGATTAGTTCACTAGCTTCCAGTTTTACTGACCTCTCTAATGAGCTCAGATTAGCTTACTATTTAGAAATTATATACTGTTATTTTATTTATGATTTGGGAAATTGCTACAAAGATAATGACTAGTTATGTTTGTTTCTCACGTGTATAACATATGTACAAGTGCATTTACAAGTGTGCAGGCACACACATTGAATTTAGTCTTTTATCAAAGGTGTTCCAGTCCAGCCTATTCCAGTTCTTTCTTTGAATGGATTTACCAGTTCTTAGAGGGCAAATCTATATTCATTATAGGTAATTATAATACCATTATATAATAGCAGCTGGCTATTGCCCATTGATATGCTTTGCAGGTCAGTTCTCCTCTTCAGTCCAAACTTTGCTGTCATTCATTCAGCTTAGCAGACTAAGGAATTTCTGATTCTTCCTAATTGCTATTACACACTGCCATGTAACACCTAGAATACATAAGTTCAGGGCAAAGAACAGACTCCAAAATAAGGTAGTTCCCCTTAGTGAGCATGCGTTGTAATTAATTGCAAAGCCACTCTACAGACAATGGGCTCTCTAAACATCTCAGAACTGCCAATTGTAACGTGCTGCCCATGTGGACCCATGCATGCATCCTCTACAACTCTGTCATCCTTCTCAGATATGTATTTTGTGAATGAAGTACATAATGTGATGCCTTCCTGTAAGGACACAGAGAACAGATATCAAAAGAAGCTGCCCGTGAAAGTTAATAAACCACATGTCTTAGACACTCAGATGGACTAGCAAGAATGCTTGGCTCTGCTCCCACCCCTTTAACTCACTGGAAATTATTTATTTATTTAAATACTGTTCTTATATGCACATTGATTGAATGACGATTTAGAAATCCTGAGATGAAATCTTGATAAGAATATTCATGATTCAGCTACATCTGAAACATGTTAGTTTACATGCTTGAGTTTTTACTATGGGTGTGCTGTCTAATATCCCAATCCATTCCTACATCCTACAAGACTCCTATCAGTGTGGTGAGTCAAAAAAAGTTGAAAAATCATACTTTTTTTTCCATAAACATGGGAAAGAAGTATAGTGTACTCCAAATAAAATAACCCTGATATGACTTTCACAATTTTTAATAGCTGAGCTGTGATCTCTAGGCAGGCTCTGCTGCTCTCAGTTTCTGCAATGCTCACACACTAGATCAAGAAGTTTGTAAATCTTGTACTTCGTGACATGATAATTGATTCAAGACAGGTAACCAGAATTTGGGGTGGGGTGTAGGAAATCAGCATTCCTGGCATTCATTTATGCCATTTGCAAACCCACAACTATTGTATAAGGAAGAGTCCACCAGGAAAGCCAACTTCCCTTGGGCCAAGTGAATGGGAAAAGACAACCCGCCACACATTTCTTCCAGTTCATCACACTTGCTGACTTTACCAGTTAGTGCTGGAGGAAAAACTGATGCTATGACCCTATGTGTTCCCTTCCCATCCCTTCTGGGAAGTCATTGACACTGCCAGCCCCCATTCCTACCAAATTCTTCAATCTGCAGCAACTGCACTCAGCTTGCTAATGAAAGACCCTATAAACAGGTCTGTGTATGGTGCCAACACATTGTCTTTGAGCATTGTTTCTGGCTTATTCCCCTCACGGTAAACTAATGGGAAAGCAGTGATTAAGAGCTAGGAAGAAATCCCTAAAATGACTGATTACACAAAATTGAAGTTGTGTCAATCAGAATTAACAGAGATTAGTTCATTTCTCTCACTGAAAAAAAAAATAAAAAAAATTACAAATTATTAGAGAACAGCAAACATCCCTCTAAGCCTAAGAGAATTTACCATGACCTAGGTGGGAAGCAGGCTCCCTCAGAATCAGCACATGATATATCAATTCATGATAGGGTGCATTACTGTGGTCCTATGGTCTAGCCAAAGTATTATGCAGCAGTTGACAAAGTGCAAAAGAACTTGAGGGAGAATGTGATTAATTTTCAATGACTTAAGGGGGAGGCTTTGGCTGAGGATGGCTAAGGAGTACTGCATTTCTGCTGCTACCATCAGACCTTCAAAGAACATAGCTGATTGTTGAAATTGCAAACCTGGCTTGTAGGATGCCAGGCATCCCAATAGGGCAGCTATTCTTTTTCCCCAGCAGAATAAGGGCAGGTGGTAAGCAGAAGAGGAAGATAGCAGGGTGAGACTATCCACAGATGCGTATTGAATGGCATCTCATTGTAAAAATTAGTTTTCTGAGTTCATTTTCCAGCATCTGCTGTGAACAAGAAAAGTGAATCATGAGCCACTGATTAAGAGCTGAGAATTAAGCTCAGTCCTGACACAAATGGACATAATTTCTGTTGTGAGTAAATGGCATTGTACCCACTTAAGTCAAGGCTGAATTCGGCCAGTAACATACAGCAAGCTCCAAACTAGTAATGACAGAGATAATTAAGGAATAATGACAGTGGAATAGAACAATGTCACAGGATAAAGGTCTCCTGCCACTCAACAAATGCTAAAATGAGGCTCATTTATCATGAATGAATGTTGAGGCAGAGCTGGTGTCTTTTAAAGGCACACAGCTTTACTCTTTTGACAATTCTGAGTAGTAATTATTTGTTTCTATTATGTGGAACTAGATGATTGATATAGATGTAATAATATTGTTCAGTGGCTATTGATAGCGTAGGTGAACAGGTGTTCACTTCATAAATAGTTGACCTATTTTATTCTAATTAGTTCAGACAGGAGATGTCTTAATGTATTTTAGCAAAAGAACATAGTCCTTCAAAACAAATGTATTTGCACTACCACAGATTATTTCAGTGAGTTTGTATTGCTCCATTAGGACCTAATAATATATTCACCAAATAGTGTTGCCTTGAGAGGGGGGATACAACATAACGGGCCACAAAATCCTTAATTTATTATGCTCTTTAATGAAATATTTAGGAAGGAATATTTGGAGCTGTTACAGGAGGCACTCTACCATGAAAAGTACAGAGGAACAAAACCAGAACAAACATTATAATCACCAAACTGCTTGTGCCTAAGTTCAAGGTGATAATAGCTTTTGGAAATCAATAAGGAGCATGCTCATAGCCATCTCACTAGAAGGCACACAGAGACATAAATTCATTAGATGCAGATGAAAAGCCCGAATTCATCAGTAAAATCTGGCTGCTTTGAACTATTCTATCAGCGAAACATACCTGATTTCACCAAGGCTTATGGTTGGCTTGTACTACCAGAAACAGAGTGTTCTGAGGAAGCTGGGTTTGAGGAAAAATTATGAGAATCCTGCTGAGAACAAAAAAAAAATCATGATTATTCTGAGTTCTTCAAACCCACCTACTTCACAAATCACGAGATTATTTCAACATGACTTCTAATCCACAGGTGAAGAAAACTCTAATGCCAGTCACAACCTCGTTCTTCTCGAAGTAAAAGTAAGAGAAAAAAGGGAAGGTAATAGGAAGAAAAAAAGGCAGCAGAGATTGTTAACATGCTACCATTCAACAGAAATGTCATTTTAAAGCACACTGTCACACACACATCCTTGAACACGTGGCTTCTCTGTGACCTTGCCTTTCTTCTGTTTCAAAAAGTAGGTGAAAAATAATAAAAATGAGAGGACGTGTGATACAGGTGATATAACCAACTGTCACAGAGCGGAGACAAGAACTAGCCCTTCAACTGAGAAATGGCAGATATAAAACGCTTATTAGTTTCAAAAATACTTTATCTTAAAAAAAAAATAAAATCAGAGGAAGACATTGCCTCCACCCCCACTCTTCTCACCTCTTCCAACATGTAATTAGCCATCATACAACAGGAGTTATTGCTACCTTGCTCTACTGCCTGTTGCCAGACTGGAGCCTCCTTCTCACAGAGCACTACGTCTTCAACCACTGTCGCATCTGATGTAGGACAGAAGATGAGCCAGATGAAGTTTTCTAAGCACCCCTTACTTCATCTAATAATAATTCTGTATCAAGTTTCAAGGCCCTGAGGGCACTTCTAGGCCAGACCATCTGTGTCCATGCTCTGGAGCTCCCCTCACCCCGCCTGCAGCCCAGGTCTCTATATCAGGTCATACACCAGGGACACTGCAGCAAAGCCTGCCTCCAGCTTCCCACAGCCCTGCTCTGCCTAGCTATGGGCCACACCAAGCTAGGCCATGTTCTGTCTCAGCCTCAGCTCATCCCTGTCCCCAGAGAGGTGCCATTTGCCTAGGACTAGGGCTGCCCTCATGGCCCCCTTGCTTGCCCTGCCACCATCACTCAAGACTCCACAGATGGAGCCACCATCGCTCCAGGTTGCATGGCCCTCAGTGAGCCACCAGGATTTCCTGCACCCTGGTAGCAATATATTTACTCATTTTGTGGTCATTAGTCAATGAGCATTCACAGCTCTTTTCTATACAACTGGTTAGGCAAATCTGCATAGGGTACAAATGGCGTGCCAGGCCAGACAGTCAGGATGAGCTCTTGGGATTTGATGGCTTGTCGATTGATTGCTGCACTATTCCTTCTGCTCAAATAGCCTCAGAAAAGACCATATCACATGCTTATGACTTTGCAGCAGAAAAAAAAACCAAAACAAAAACAACCAAACAAACCCCAAAGTGTTTTATTTAATTACTAGCTAGTAGCTGAAAAGCAAACAATTCACAGTGGATTCAGGACTCTGACACCAAAAACTTCCCCATCCCATGTATCACTAACAAAGCATGATTTGTTAATAAAATAGAATAGTAATTACTTTGCCCTCTGTCCCTAGCCAATTATTCTTGAAGAATTATAACATCTTAAATCTCCATAAATTATTCCAGGCCATACATCTTTTAAAAAACATTTTCACAAATCTGCAAACATTACTTTCTGCTGTCTCAGAAGTTGCTTCAGCTCTCTGTGTAGGTCCTGGAGGACTCTTTCTGCTCGGACTTATAGTCTTCAGTGTCAAGGACATGCAATTAAGCAAAAAAAAAAAACAAAACCATAATGACTCCTCAGCATTTCTGAAAATTGAAGACACATCTGTTTGGACCAAATGTGGGGCGCTCTGTTTATGATTATAGTTTTATTCATAGTGAATTAGAAGCTGGAAAAAGCAGATGAGGGCTGCATTATAGTAGATACTATGAAAGTATGGAAGTGAGAAGAGCAAATTGAGAAGAAAGAACAAAAAAGAAATTTAAACTTTTTTTGAATTACTTCTAAAACTCAGATAGGGTTTTTGTTCATAAGTGTTCAAACCTTACACAGGAAAGAAAAATAAAGGAATACCAGAAAGAGCTACTGTCCTGATGTCGTAGTTTGTAACTCAGAGTAATTGAGGGTCTCTCTCAAAGACACAGGGACAGCCTGAAGCCTGTTGAAAAACAGGAGTGCACACCATGGCCCTTCACAGCCTCAGTCCTCTTCCAAGGAGGCAGCTCTGAATATCCAAAAAGCTGGAAACTCTCTCCTAACCTATTCAATATCTGCTCTGATGATAAAACAATGCCAAGCAGTTACCTTTTCATGTCACAAGGAGGAAGGGCATGATTTCAGGAGTTAGATACCTGTGCTAGCCTTTCACCTCATGAGCAGAGGCCAAATTCTTATCAAAATGATCTCATTGTCATTCAATTAGGATGCAAAGAACAGCAGCATTTCCATATCTGGCTGACAGAATGTTTCCGTCTCTTATTATGGGCACCTTCACGGAGCTCATGGCACCCTTCCTCTCTAATTTGCAGGTTAGGAATGTTCCACTTTGACTGTCTCCTGGATTGCTGTATAACTATAATAATGCCTGACAGACAGTCAGACAGCTCTCTTTTTTTCCTTTTTTTTTTTTTTTACAGAGTGAAAAGCACTTTTTAATGAAAATTAGAGAGTTAAAATACAGAAGTAGACTAAAACAATCTTCAGGGTTTATTTTGCTGTTTAAAAGTGATTTAAAAGTTAAGGAGGTACTATCAGGAAAAAACTGTATCTGAAATTTTGTTACAAACAAAAAACATATTTGTAACCTGTGTTTTCACTTTCTTTTTCTACTCATAGCTTCTTAAAAGCTGAATGCTGAAGTGTTTTTCTTTTCCCCCAATTCCATTGCTTTTTTTGGTATCCTTATTTAATTCTAAATCAAGATACCAAAGCCAAACTCTCAGCTAATACCCAAGTGCCATCTTGTTAAAATACAGTGAGTCCTGATGCAAAACAGTGAACAAGCATGATAGACAAGAAGCAGAGGGGGGAGCTGTTGAAGACTCAACAAAGCAAATCATGGTTGTCCCTGAGTATATCTACAAATCTTCCATTTGGCCATGCCCAGCAGTACCCCCAGAGCCAGGCTCCGCTTGCAAGCATAGCTGCAAATGCAATCCAAGTCTACTTTCAGTTGCAGACGTCTTTGGCACACTGCCACTCTAGCTGAATTTCAGACAAAAATTCACTTCAGGAAATGGTCTAAAGCTATGAACTGTGGACTATACCATGACTATGGATATTCTTCCAGCTGCTTACCATCACCTGCAGCAGAAAGAGTACTTTTGACCCGATACTCACTACACCAGCCCATTCCTCCTTTGCAAATTACTAGATCGTCACCCATTCTCTGCTGGGCAGAGAAGAACCTAATGAGGTTCAACAAGGACAAATGCACAAGGTCCTGCACCTGGGGAGGAAGAACCCCAGGCACCAATACAGGTTAGGGATGCATCTTCTGGGAAGCACTACTGAGGAGAAGGATCTGGGAATCCTGGTAGATAGCACACTTTCCATGCACCAGCAATGTGCCGTTGTTGCCAAGAGGGCCAATGGGATCCTGGGCTGTGTAGGGAAGAGTGTGGCCAGTAAGTTGAGGGAGGTCATTCTCTACTCTACACTGGTGAGGCCACAGCTGGAATACTGCATCCAGTACTGGGTCTCGCAGTTCAAGAGGGACAGGGAACTACTGGAGAGAGTTCAGCGTAGGGCAACAGAGATGCTTAAGGGATTGGAGCACCTCCCTTACAAGGAAAGGCTCAAGGAGCTGGGACTCTTTAGCCTGGACAAGCGAAGGCTGAGGAGAGACCTTATTTATGTTTAGAAGTATCCAAAGGGTGGGTTAAAGGATGTTGAAGCTGGACTCTTTTCAGTGGTTTACAGATAGGACATGGGGCAACGGGCTCAAGCTGGAACATGGGAAGTTCCATCCAAATATGAGGAAAAACTTCTTTACAGTGAGGGTGACAGAGCCCTGGAACAGGCTGCCCAGGGCAGTGGTGGAGTCCCCTTCTCTGGAGATCTTCAAGACCCACCTGGATGCAGTCCTGAGTGATGTGCTCTAGATGTTCTTGCTTTAGCAGGGGAGTTGGACTAGATGATCTATAGAGGTCCCTTCCAACTCTGACAATTCCATGATTCCGTGACTTATACCAGCTAATTTGTGGCCTTACACTTAGCAATGCATCTTAACTCTGAAAGCCATCTGAACCTAATCTGCCTTTAGAATACCCATATTGACTCAACTTTAAAAATTCTAATACAGTATTTGTTAAAGGATACATCTTACAAAACTGGGTATTTATCCCATGTTTTTACAGTCCAAAGTATAGTTATCCTAGCCACTGGTTGGATATTGCATAGCAAATATGAAAATGACCTGCTTTGACAGGGCGGTTGGACTAGGTGATCTCCAGAGGTCCCTTCCAATCATTCCATGATTCTGTGAAAATGTAAATACATACAATTGATGTGAAAAAAATGAAATATTTTCCATTAGTCAACACCAATCAACAGAAAGCAGTCAAGCCGGTATGAACTTGATAATGAGCAGCAGTCAGCATAGCAAGAGTGGATAATGTCTGGTGTGATCCCAGCAGCTGGAACCCATGAAGTACAGGCAATCCTGCTTCAGCAGTGGAGTTGGACTAGATGATCTCTACCTTCTAAAATTCTCTAAAAATTCAGTGAAATTCAGTGAAAAGTGAAGAACTTCCTTCATCAGTGACTTGACCCCAACAACAGAAGACATGTCTGGATCTAGTTTAGGACTAGTACTGTGGTTTGGGCCAAACTGACAACTGAAGCAAGCAACAAATACTCTCCCCCATGAACCTGAGATTAAGAGTTTCATGCTCTACTGACTGAGCTAGCCGGGCAGGAGACTCTTAATTTACATCTCACCAGCAGAATTATTTATCTCCTAGTGAAACTCATCTCATATTACTTAGGCTGAGAAAAAGTATTCTGTTGATGAATTAAAGTTTATATCCATGCTACTTATTGAAGAACAGGATTTAGATGGTGATGCATTTCACAAAGATACACTGATACTACTTACTTTGGCTGTTATTTTCTGTAAACCTAAAAACATTTTTAAAGTACTTAGGACAGCTAAGAGAGGTACCAGTTGGGTACTTTTCTCCAGACATCTACCTGAAAATCTCAGTCTTCAATTATATTTTTTTTTAATTACTAATGTAGTAATTACCTGGTTGTGCTTTTCTGCATCTAAGTACTTATCATTATCAACAGTAATAGATAGAAATAAGATGGTATGATCTTCACTGAAATAAAGTTCCTGTGTGCAAAGGCTAACAATATAAGGACATACCAAAGTCCCACTACATAAGTAGGCAGGGTGGCAAACCCATCTATCATGAAGCTTTGACTCTATTATAACCAATGGAAAAACCACCAGTAACATCAGAGACAAAAAATTTCACTCATGGATTGTATGATACATCTTTGGGTACAAAGACAGTCTGTAGAAAGAAAGGCTGAGGAATAGAACAGCTTAGCTCTCAACCTTTTCATGCAATCCTTACTCTTGTTAAAACCATTTTCTGTTAAAGACCCTTCCTTCATCAGTCTGTATAGGTATCTCCTTTTAGCTTCTGCTAGAATTCTGAATATGTCTCAAAGATAAACAGACTGCTTAATTATTAGTTGGTGGTGCATGACAGAAATTTGGAACAGGACTGTAAATGTCACACAAATAGTAAATATGTTCATATTTTGAAGTTTGGAAGTAGGCATCAGTTGCCTTCACTAAAATGAAAATATGTACATACTTCTTTATTGCTGGCAAGCCTATTTTCATGAGATAATTATACAGATTTAGGTCCTTATGAGGCTTAAATGAGACTTCATATAGTATTATGAAGTTCTGTGCCCTGAGCTAGTTATAGTCTAAACATTCTAGGATTTGTCAGAACATTTTGTAGAAATAACACAGAGTTTTGAGAATGCTCATCTCAGGAAATCTATTGAACAGGGAATGATTTCTTCATCAGCATCTGATATTTCTGAAGTACCTGCTATGTCTGTGAAAAAGCTTTATGGAACAGAATTTCTGCTGATTTTACAGTTTATATATCAACAGAGTTTATTACTTTCCTAACATTTAGAAAAATACATGTGCATGAATTCACATACATAAATACACGAGGGTTCAAAATGCCTAGTGGTCGATTCTTGAAGTATCATCTTGTGTTTTTCACAAGTAGCTATATTATGTAAAGTCTGGAAGTTCAAACTTAAAACTGGAATACACGTTTCTGTAATATTTCATCATTTACAGCTATTGATTAACGGTTATAAAGTTTTCAAATGTTAAACTTTGCAGTTTGTGGAGAGAGTTATTAATTTTCAGGTAACAAATTGAAAAGTTGAAATCTGGAGAAGAAAAAAAAAGCACAGCAGTACACAAGTGAACTTCTCATGCTTATGAAACCAAGACACCCCAGCAGCAGACTACAGGCAGTGCTGTCTAGCAGACTTCCTTTCAACTATGCCTAATTACAATTAAGTATTGAAAAACATATATATGCCATTGAAGTAGAAGCATTTTTCTTCACAAACATGAAGATGTACCAGAATTTCAGTGAATATATGAAGAAATTAACAGATCAAGTCTTGTTCGACTATGCAGCCGATAACTGAAACAACCACCAGCAGTGTGTGTTGTACTGATTTTAAAAGTATATTCAAGCACACACAGTACCTGGAACTTTTATATCTATAAAAATAAAACCAAACCCAACTTCAAAGAAGTTGTTGAGGAAATAGACCAGGCAATCGTAAGGTTATTCTAACTCCTTTTACAAGTTAGAGAAATAGTCACCTGTTCCGTAACTCTGCTGCTGAAAAGAGCAGTGGAGATGGTGATTTTGGTTAATGAAATTAAGCTGATGTTGCTCGGTAGACCTAAGAAATTTTCCACGTTTCGGGAAAAACGACCGAAACGGTGGGAAATAAACTCGCGGCGAGCGACCGAGAAGCTCCGCTGCCGTCGGGGCTGCCGGGGGTTGTTCGGGGGGTCCCGCCGTGGGGAGGAAAGCAGGACACCGCCCGCCAGCACCACCGCAACCCCCGCACCGCTCCGCAACCCACCGCTGCAGCCCCTGGCCGAGGTCGCCGCCGCGCTCCCACCGGGGCCGTCACCCCGGGGGCCGTCCCGGCCGTGGGGCGGGGGGGAGGAAAAGTTTCCCCGGGGGTGGCCAGCAGCCCCCCCGCCGCCTGCGCCCCCCCGCGCCGGCTGCCATTGGCCGAGCCGCCTACCGAAGCCCGCTAGGCACAAAAGGCGTTGCTAAGTGGATGCTTATCCCCCCCCCCTTTTTATTTTTTTTTCCCTCCCCCCTCCCCCTTTTTTTTTTTTTTTTTTGTCTCTCCCTCCCT
>BJBW01000008.1:612458-661497 GCA_004320125.1 Scolopax mira
GCCGTGTCCTTCGGTGTTCGGCGTCTGGTGCCGGCGGCGCAGGTTGCGCGGGGGGGAGCGGCGATGGGGAGCGGGGGAACGGGGGGGGGGGGGGGATCTCGGCGGGGCGGGCAGGAGAGTGGTCGCCACAGCCTCGGGCGCAGCCCCGGCTCAGGGGACAGCTCGCCAAGCCGCGGCTCAGAGTAGCCCTGGGATGAAAGTTGACAGAGCCCCCGGCGCTTTCCGAGCGGGGTTTGAGATATTTTCCGTGTCGTGTCCCCCCCCCCCCCCCCCCCCCCCCCCTTATTGGTGGGTGAGGGCGGTGGGAGAGCTCTGGCAGCCGGTGGGAACCTGTAGAGTCAGGGCATCAGGGCAGCCCTCCTCCGGTGCGATCCGGTCCAGCATTCTTCCAGGAAAATTTGGGGGGGGGGGGGGGGGGGGGGGGGGGAGAGGTGAAAGAGGGAATTCGGGCCGATTGAAATATTCCGAAGCCAGCAAAATCGTCGGGCTCCAAACCAAGATTTTGAGTCCTAACGGTGGTGGTTTTGGTCACTGATGCCTGGATTGTCTGGATCTTTGGGAACCGGCTCCGTGCCTTTGCGTTACTCTGTACAGCCCACACGGGACCCCCTGTTGTCCGTGGTATTAATTTTTGGGACGGGGCTTGAAAATTAGCCCAAGGTCTGCGCATAGTCCCTGCCAGAAGGGCATTCCATATGCGCGAATGGACAGCTTGCATTATGGCCAACAAATAACAAGCGTAGAGTGCAAATTAAAGAAATTAACACCGAGTCATGAAAAGCAGCAGGTCCTCAGCATGTGCCCCGTCTGCGCTGTAGCTACCGCTGCAGCTGTTAGTTTTTTTGGTGTTTGTTTTTTTTTTCTCTTTCTTTCTAATGCCCACTGATTTTCCTGCAAATTCAGGGTTATTTGTAGAATCTCAGAACAAAAAAAAACCCAAAAACTACCACCGTGTTGTCTGAAAGAGAAGCTATTCTTCTGTCGGGCCCCGGCACCTGTAGCATGATTCTTTTGGGGATTGGTGATTGAGGTGGGCACGTCCTGGAGGGGCAGCGTGGAGAAGGATAGGGAGGGGGACTCAGGGGATGGAGATGACCCTCCCCGACTCAACCCTTCCCCTCCCGGGGAGGGGGTGTCCACCAGCACAGGTGCTGGATTTGTCATTGCTTTGTCGATGCTAATTACTGTGTTCTCGTTACGCACTGTGTCAGTTGTCTTGGTCTGAATGGTAGAAGATTGCGTGAAAATTCGGAGCTTGGGAAATTGGGCTCCGAAGCGGTTAGTTTCTCTCTCTGATTTTTAGAGAGCACTGCACAGGAGAGTCAGGTGCCATGTTAAAAACAAAAAAAAAACCAAACCCAGGTTGATGTGTAAACAGGTGGGATCTGAATGGAGACAAAAATGCCACAGGAGGTAAACCAAGGTTTGCTGTTTGGAAAATGTGACTCTTCAACACTTGCCTTGATGTTGTGTTATGTACAGTAGCAGGAGCTTCTTTTTAGGCATTTCTTCAAAGTCAACCATTTTCCTGTTTTTGCATTTGCAAACCCTAACTACATTGCAATTTTTGGATTAAAAAAAATCCCTGATATTTAACAGATCAGAGGCTTAAACTACTAGGTCCCACATCTCAGCTGAGTTCCTAAATCTCACTTTTTTTCTCCTTGAAAGGAAACCATTATTAGATGATGGGTGTCGATTTAATTGGCACAAGTATTAAATTAAACATTAATAACACTGCCAGTGAGCATATATGAATACTTTCTGGCTTCAGAGGAGGAACAGACACACTGTTGTTGTTGATAATTGATAGTATTTTAGTATGTAAACACTTGGATAAGCAAGACATAAATATCATTCACATGAATTTTATAAACTGCGAGATTGTAAATACAGTGTCTAGGCTGAGAGAAATGTTGTCATTGAAAGATGAATCAAGCCATCTTTTCTGCTCTTCAAATGCACATAGAGTTCCTTATCACCTCTATGGATAAAGTTAATGTTGTCCACAGTGTTGAACATCCCTAGTTCCTATTCATTAAAGGTAGAAATGCTTAGTGTTCTCCATCATCATTCTGAGAATGAAGCCATAAATGTTTCTGTTTTCCTAAACTGTCTCATACATAGGGTGGTAGCATTTGGGATGAGTATCTGTATCATGTTGCCATATGCTTCTGTGGCTGAGTAAATTCTGCACAGTTGTGGTGTCATGCAGCTGTAGCTGCATAGGAGTGGGGAGGAATGGTTAATTTAGCCCTACCAGTTTGGCTGTGTCTCCTAAATAGTGATACAGAAAGCACCTTCCCAATATATGCCCAAGCTGGGTGATACACATCATGAAACCAGTTCAGTTCTTTGTTCTCTGGGGCTCCAGCTAGAGCAGTGTGTTGGGAATTAGCTCCTCCAACAAGCAGTGAAGTGCATGGAGAAGAAACTACTATAGTAAGAGTAAGAAGATACTTGAGATGTCAAAAGGACTTCTGGAAGGTGTGGAGAAGATAAAGGACTATGAGAGGGTTCTTACAGAATATTGGTTTATTATTGTATTTTGTTAGGCTATAGAATCACAGTTAAGCTTGCAATAAAAATCCAAAAAGCAAATAGTCCAGGCGATGGTATAAAGAGGAGAGAAAAGAAAATAATAGTTAACTATATAGGGATAACGTATTGTCTCTTTAAATGGTGGGTTCATTCAGTTTTCCTAGTTTAAAAAAGAAGACACCTAAAACTGCCACAAAGATAGCAGAAGTAAAAATCTCTGATGAGATTTCATTGAAGGAGAGAAGGCTAAAAGATGAGGAGACACGAATTTGGAAAAGAAATAATAGTGCAAGAAACATTTCAGAAAGTAGAAGAGTAGAGAATAGAAAGGAAAGCAGAGCGCTTCTGTTTAATACAAGAATAAGAGCATGCTCTGGAAGTTGAAAACATTAAAAAAGGCAACGAGAACTGCTGTGATAGTGTTATATTGGCAGGTGTGATGGTTGCTTTCTGTTCATCCAGACTGTGAAAAGCAGCCAAGCTTCTCTAAGGAATCAGCTACTCGAGACAGAAGAAATGCCACCCAATCTCAGCAAAATATGAGACAGTATTGACCTCGTGACCCAAGAAGTTTCACTGGCAAGTGGAGAGGCTGGGTACTGATTTTTTTTGATAGTGTAGGTGTCTAGGTATGGAAAAGCAGTATAACAAGGGTAACCGAATCAAACATGAAGGAGAGCCAGAGACACAGCCAGAACAAAAAATGGAGATGGCTTTGGAAAGCAAAGTACAACAAAATGAGGCAACAGAGCAGAAAGGAGTGTTATTCAGGTTTGCTGCTAACAACAACAAAAAAATAACCTCCATGTGTTTGACTCCTCTTATTCTCAGAGAAATAAGAGGTTGGATATTCTTTGTAGACAAACAGAATTAGATCAAAGAAATGACTGATTCTATAATATTTTTTCCTTTCAGTGATAACGCCACCACCTTAGGACCCTCAATTACTACTCACTGCTTGGGTCAAGAAGGGGTAATCATATTTAGTGTAATGGGTAATTAATCTATGGAACTCATAGCAAAGAATCTTAGTGAGATAAATAATTTTGTAAATTTCTAAGAGCTGTAGACAATTAGTGACGATACGACATCTGCTGTTATATTTTCTGCCCTGGTAATTACAAGGACTATTAATTCTCTCATCTCAGGGGAAATGCTCAAGTGAAAAGATTAGGAAGCTGTTTACATTTATGGTACCTTTATCATATAGTTAGATGACTATGTGAGCTTTCTTCTGAGGGGTATAACATGTTTGGCAAAATGCTGAATTAGTTACGCCACTTTTCTGTTTGGGTTTTTTTTGGTTTGTTTATTTTTTACACCTCCTTTATTTGCAGTAGATTTGAGCAAAATGATTAAGATGTTTGTCAACTAATAGGAGGAGTTCATGTGGAAAATAAATGAGAGCTGGATGTGTGGGATTGCCTCTAACAAAATTTATCTCTAATCCAAGTAAATTATTTTCCAGAAGTATTCAAAATTCATATATAAGGCTTGGTTATACCTTTATTTTGACTCAGGTTGTCTGATTAATAAAGGGCTCTAATTTATTTTTGCCAGTTAAGCATCACTCCTCATTTTCAAAGGAACCAAACACATCAAAATCCCAGTTGGGAGCATTTCTGAAGGTTAAGCCAATTGCATGGAGTGTAATGAGGGGAGCTTTGGCATCCAGCTCTAGGGACACATGTTTAAAATTCATTGCATGTCCTCTGTAAATGGGGGGCACTTTCTGCCATCTTTGCATTTTTTTAGGCCTACTGGTCCTGCAGAACTTCACTAGCTCATCATCAGTTCTCATGGGGAACCGATGTTTATAGCAGAGCTGGGAACCCAGTTGCTTCTCAGCCAGAAGGGCATATTTTACCCATCTAGAGAGTTACAGAGAGCCACGTTCGCTCTTGCTCTTTTGCTTGTCAGACAACAAATTTTTTTTTTTAAGTTGACCATGCAAAGACTCTCAGCTTCTACGGGATTGTTTTTTATTTGTCTAAATATTCTACTCACAACTATTACATTACCATAAAAGTTTAACCTACCAACTTCGCACCCCTACCCTTGATCAACAGTTTACTGTAGAGGTCTAGAGAGAGTAAGAAAACTGAAGTATCCTGCACGTGGCCATTCTGTAATGTAGCCTTGTTCTTCCCTGAAGAGCACTTTCCTGGGTCCTGCTGCTGTAGTTGGCATAAGTTTCCCATTGGCACACGCACGCTCACACACACACACACTTAGAGGGGAGAAAAAACAGATTTACCCCATTGTGTGCTTGCAAGTTCTTCTCAACTGTGACAGAGAAAGCATGAAGGGGACCAGAAATGGCTTGAATGAATGTGAAGACTACTGTCATCAGTGCAGGACTGTCATACAAGAGAGGAACATTTTTCTTCATGAGAAAGTAACTGTTGTGTGAAACAATTGAGCATTCTGTTACAGAGAAATGTGATAAAATGAAATAATAAACATTTGAACGGTTAACAGACCGATCAAATTATTTATGATACAGCTCATCACCTGGTCAGAACAAGGTTATTACCGGAAGGAAAGAAGGGTTTAGGGGAAAATCTTGCAGGGTTACTGGAAAATATGCTTTCCAAAATCAGTGTTAACAAGCTGTGAAATGCATCTAGTTCAGCAGCGTAAAGGTAGAACAGAGAGGTAATCGTATCACAGAGCCCAGATTTATTTGCAGTAAACGTGAAGACAGTCACAACAGCGCAGAAGTACTCAACATGCAGACCAGTGGTGAAACAAAGTAAAAGCAAGAACTTTATGAAATAATCTTACACCATACAAGTTTTGCAAAGAAATAAACCTGAAAAATTCAGAAGGAGTTATAACATCTGGTGGACAAATCTGTAATGATGAGGATAAAGAGACACAGTGTTTTGTTGGTTCTCGTCATCTGTGTGAGATGTTTCTTATATAATGCTGGGTGAGAATAAATATAACCATGAAAATTCAAAAAAGACACTTGAGCTGTGTGAACCTTATTACAGCTATGGTACACTTATGATTAATGGCAGTCCAGCAGGTTTATGATGAGTTTTCATTTCATTTTCTTGTCTGAAAGAGGATAAAGAGGTGTTCTTGCAGGTGCTTACAGAGACATCCTTGCAAGTGTGAGAGCAGCATGGGACCAAGGCCAAAGCTGGGGTTTTTTTTTGATGGAAGGCAAGGGGGGCAGACATGGGTTGAGCAGAGATGGGAGTTGCCTCCTATTGAGATTAAGTGGGAGTTAACAAGTAGGAAAATAGGTAGGCAAGAAAATGCCTTGGAAGTGGAGGTGAATAATTTACACTTGGTGTGTTAGAGAGGAGAGGCCAGTGCAATATCTTTTGCTTCCTACACTGCAGGCAAAACACAATGACCCAGTTGGGCAAAAGTGAGAGCCATCCTCTCTGGTCACATACATCACGCAAATCATGTACTGAGGCTCGTGAATACACAGATGTTATGGCAAATTCCCTCTGATTTCTGGAAAAGAGAAGGTAGTGCGGGCCAATAAGTTTTGGGGAAATATCCTTTATCTACTGTATGTCACATAATCTAAAGTCCTATACATGGAGTTTGAAATGGCAAAAGAGCGTCTTCCAGCTGTGGTTGGACAGACGTAGATTATCAGATGCATTAATAAATAATATAACCTAGATAAAATGATTTTGACAAGAGATTAATAATTTTATGAGCTGTAAAGATGTAGTAAATCACAGTGATACCTGACTCCATTTAAAACCTTTTCTTTGAAGAACTGTGCTACCATAGATCTCTGTTAGCATTAAGAAGTGATACACCAGCCAGTAGATGGTGATGGCTGCTTTGAACAAATTCAGACATCAGTTTGAGTTAACTCAGTAGGGCTAGAGTCAAAAGATCTTCGAAGTATGTTTCTCCATGAGAAGAGCAGAGAAGATCACATGTAGGCTTTTAAGTGAAAGGCTATTTTTGCAGTTTGAAGTTTAAGCTGAGTGTTTTGACAGGTTCAGGTTATGAGAGAAGATACAAGACTCTACACTTGCCACTTTCTGAGGCATGCTAAAGCATCACATCCCCATCTGCAGGGATTTGGATGAAACAGAGGTAATCATGGAAGATATGCTATTGCTGAATAAAAATGAACACCAGCATCTCTTTATGTTCTTCAAATTTCCCCAAGGAAAACTGAACATCAGAAATGATGGGTTGGACCAACTAGTTTATATACATGGGAATAAGAGAGATTTATTGGACCCAGACGTTTCATAATTAATAAAGCTCTTGCTTCCCTCCAAATCCTAGAAAATCAGAGACATATTAATTGATCTGATTGACCTGACTCCTGATATTCCAGACACAAGAGTTGACTTTAGAGCGGTCGCTATGGAAAGAGTGAAGTTCCTTATGGCTGACAAACAAGAGAACAAATTTAAAGAAAAGTATGTTTGAGAAAAGTTACAGAGACATTGTGCTTTCAATGCTTAAGAGAACCAAGATCAGATATAGACAAAGAGGTGGGCCAAAGGAGAACATAACCCTTTTTTTCTCCAGGCATTCCTTTCCCCCAGTTGCTTTGATGGTATCTCTATAGCATGGTCTACATCAGAGACATGCCTGCCCCTTATACACATGGGCAGCTACGTCATGGCATTGTATGGCCTCTCTCCCCGTTCAAGACCATGGGTTTATGGAGTATGTTTTTCTAAAGTTAAGTATCAAGGGGTCTATGCTATGAGGACACTGACAAAAATGTAAATTAACTTAAATTGGTTTGGAGGTGGAAAGTCTGCCAATGGGCATGTTTGTAAATGGATTTATGGTCAGAACTTTTCTGAGGCAGGTTTCAAACAACAGATTGTTGGAAACCATAGTACAGAAACCACTGCTTACAACATTCTCTACCATTCAGAATAAAGATGGGGATGTTTCTGGCGCGCTTGCTTAATATGAAAGGGGGACTATCAAGGAAACTCTTATGGTGGAAATGTTTCTAAGAATACTGATTAAAAAATGCAGAGAGATTTTGAAGTAAATAGAATTCTTCTAAACACACTTCCCAAATAGACAAGCCTTTCTCAAATAAGAAATATAAAATTGTCCAAAACTCCATATCTTAGTAGTTTCAATTTGAAAATCTTGAGGAAGCAGAATGCTTTCTTTCAGTTATGAAATTGTATCAAGACTATAAAGATAACATTAAGGACAGAGATCAGTAAAGGAAAATCATCAGGAGCGAAATGTTGACACCACTGAAGTTAATGCAAGATTTCCCACTGAAGTGGGTGTGTTTAGAAAGATTTTCTTCACATTCCCAAAATTATTCAGCACGTGAACAGGAATGGCATAATGCTGCATGATCAGATGAATATTGAGAAAGGTGTCTTGTTCTATGCAAGTGTGTAACGTTGAAGACAAACTGCAATTACAAGTCAAGAAAAAGTTGTCAAACAACTTCTTGTAGTTCGAGATAATTTTTCTCTTCCTTCATATCAGCGAGAACATTGTTTACCATGCTAGCAATTAACGTTGCTCCAGCAGAGTGAGTGTATCTCCTTCTGCCTCTAAAAACTTAGGCAATCTTTGAATTTGCCACCTGTTCTGCATCTTTAAATAATACTCACATATGTGAAGTGCAACCCTGGTCTGATGACACATCCATCCTTCAGTACCCACCAAGTTTCCTTGGCAGGGACATGAAGAATCTCCCAGTCTGCAGAATTCTTAAACCAAACTTCCCATAAAAAGGTGATATAAGGGACATACCCAGTCCAACATACAAAGGGGCTGGAAACCTCAATTTTTCTGCTCTTTTACCGATGATGTCAGTTTTCACATAGCAGCACATCTCTCATGATTGCTCAATCGAGTGACTGTCACAAGTGATGAAATGAAACAATATGCTTTTTATTACAATTTTTATGGCATATTGATTGCTTTTCAGCAATTACACCAGTAATGTAATTAAAGTATTTTTTTTATAATGAAGTATTTTTTGTTCAAATTCCTGACAATTAAAATATTTCATGTTTCTGTTTAAGAATCTGTTGTATAATGAAGTATGTGAGGCTGTTTAATTTGATAGTAAAATAGCAAAAATGGAAATGATAATTTGTACAACTGCTTGTAGAATTAGCCTTTACATTTTTTCTCTGCTATTGAGACTTCAGTTGTTTCATTATATGCAGACATACATTATTCTAAAGATTTGCGACTGACTTAGAATTTGAAATAGTTTAATGGAAATATAGAAAAAAAGCTTAGAGAAAGTTGAAGTGCAGAAGTAGGTGTTGAAAAGAGACACCAAGTTATTTGAAGGCTTGAAAAATGTCTTGCAGTGGTAAACTTAAAATAGGGTTGGCTAGAAATACTTTGATGGAATGTTTTTCATCTGATAGTTTCTATTCATCAAATTGAAACTCTGCTGGAAAGGATCAATTTTCGTATTTCTGGTTTTGAAATGTTTCCAGCAGTTTCAAAGTTGTTAAAACATCCTGTTTCAACATTTCTAAATGAAAAAAATAATACAATTTTCAGTTCTAAAAGCTTTCCTCTCAAAATGTAACCTAATTATGGCAACCTGCTATAAACTGAGCTGGAAATACTGCAAATGACCCAAAGCTGAATTGCTTTTTTGTTTCTTTTTTTTTTTTTTCTTTTTATTTCTGATACATCACCAATATTTTCAAGGGTTCTACTTTTTATCAGGCTTTGAGAATGGAAAAATATTTTGTTTGGCTTGATTGAAAATCCAGGGTCAGTTTATCAAGAAAGTTCCTTCAATTCCTTCAGGAGCATACCTCTGTATTCATATATTAAATTCACTTAAGACCATTCCCTAGCACTGAGACCAACTGGCATGTAACACCCCTCTCCGTGCTAGTGAAGCCTGTCATCTGCTGAAACAGAAGAGATGCATCCAAACCTCCTATTGAGAATGATCATTGCCCTGCTCTAATTCCTGATCCCAGCCCAGGAATTGGCTAGGAGGGTATGAACTGGCCCAGTCTAAAATCATTCCAGGGACTGGTATAAGCAATTGAGTTTCAAACCTTGGGTTTCTTTCCTGGTTAGTTTATTTGTATTTTGTGTAGGCACATCTTATGAAGCATATCGTATCTTTTAATCTCATGCAAAGACATGAAAGAAGCAATGACTGTAGATTAGAACTACAAAAATACAAATCAGAAATATAAATTTGCCACAAAGTAACCGTTAACCATTGAAACATACAGTAAACTCAGCATCTCTTGATGTCTTCTTGTCAAGATTGGACAGCCTGCTGCAGAACATGCACAAACCAAGTAAAAATTGCTGGGCTCAGGAAGGATATCAGAGTAAACAGCAGATTAAACCAAATAGCCTAATAATCCCTACTGGGGATAAATTACCTAGAAAAATGGTATGCAGAAGTACTGTTTGCTTCTTGTGTTACATTATTATTAGAAATAATTATGCATCCATTCATTTTATGGAAACATTGTAAATGAGAATTTACTGTGTGAATTTCTCATTAAACTGACGTGCATATTCCAAGGGCTACATTTTAACATTTAACTACAGGCAGAAAAGGAGGACACCTTTCTCAGCATTGTCAGGAAATGGTCAGGGCAGCATATTTCTGTTCAAGACAGGGCAGCAACTGTTTAAATCAAAAAGTACATCCTCTGCCAATTGCCAGTATCCATGACACTCGCCAGGATATATATATGAAGTAAGGTTGGGCAGGACTGTATCTATTAAATCTCCAGACTGCAAACATGTTTTATTTGCTTTTCCTATTCTTACACCTTTACCTGTTGAATTGGATTGTGCTTGTTATTGACATATATATATGGATATTATATATCAATAAAGAAAAGTTCCCAAATTTTCTGCTGGGACCTTGATCTCTCAAAGGGATCTGTGAGATACATACGGTTCCATGGAGTTAATACATACCTAGAGGACTATTTTTCTTCCTGTGATCCTCTACACATTCAAATGTGTAGATTCAATACATTCAAACTCTTGTTGGACTTTTCCACTGGTTCAGTTTAGTAGTCAGCAGCCTGGAGCTATGGATACAAAATATTAGCTGTTAAATTGTCAAAACTTGTTGTAACAAGCAGCAGCAGCCATTGCTTGAGGGACATTTTAGCAGGGTTCACTGAATACCTTTAAAGCATACAAAAGGCTCTTTTCAAAAGGAAAGGGATCTCTTTAGTTATATTTTATAATATTACATGATACTGGAAAAATCAAACTGAAACATGTCATTTAGAATAAAACTCCTAATTAGGGCTCCACTGGCATTTCTGGTGATCCACCATCTCCTAAAATAATTTTAGGAAATTCACATTATTTCCTTGGTATGAAATCTGTTCCCATATCTTTGTCCGTGCTTTGGATATGCTAACTGATTGTGGCAGAAAAAGTCAAATACAGGGCAGCAGTCAAATCCATAGCTAAGTGTCTCTTACTATGGTCTCTGTACAAATGAGGGCATGGTATAGTGAAGGCAGCTGCATTTTCAAAGTAGAATTTTAGATACTAATGTATATGTATATGTACTGTACTTGGTCTAACACAGTCTTGGTCCAGAGTTTAATATTTAACTCTAGACATTTCTTATATATGACAGACTATTCCTATCCCTGTTTATGCCCCTTAAATATTAGGTTTTAACATGTTTCTGAAGCACATAGAGTCAAAAGTTTGGCAAGTCTTCAAGAAATGTGTGTATCAACCTGGAGGTTTAAAACTGATCTGTCTTCATCTGCACTTACAGAAAATGTTGACTGGGATTTAACTTTTTGAGCAAGATGTGGTTCTGAGCAACAAAGAGTAGGTGTATTTGGGACCATTTGGGTAGTCCCTTACTCCCTGAGAAGTCTGACTTAGTGCAGGGCTCATGATACAGATACTGGCCCCTGGCCTGAACAACGATTCATGGGTTATTTGTGAAGTAGATATTAGAGTATGATGACATTTTAAAGTTACAGGCTTAGGTATCAATAAAGAAAAAAAGAAAATGTTAAATAGGACTTTAAAGCTTTATGCAAGTTAATGATCAAAATGCTTCTGTCTCCTTACCTGTGTGATTTTTTTTTTTTTTCTCTCCATGTTTTTCTGTCATGATGATCTTTGTCTCTAATTCCTTGCAGACATCTCAGTCAGTCTGTTAGCAGTAGTCGTCAGCTTCTGCGGGCTCGCCTTGCTGGTAGTCTCACTTTTTGTCTTTTGGAAGTTGTGTTGGCCCTGCTGGAGAAGCAAACCTCTCACTTCCAATGCCAGTAATGTCCCTCAGAGCACCTCCAGTGCTCCTACAGAGGTTTTTGAGACCAGTGAGAAAAAGGAAGTTAAAGAAAATGGGAAACCTACCACGAAGGTACTTGAAGCTGCGTTGAAAATTAGCCACACTTCACCTGATATACCAGCAGAGGTCCAGAATGCACTGAAGGAGCATCTGATCAGACATGCCCGCATGCAGAGGCAGATCACTGAGCCCACCTCCTCCTCCAGGTAAGTCAGGGGCACTCACATTTGTGGCACGTTTCCCAGGAACAGGTAGAGCCAGAGCACTCCACTGAAAAATTTCCAGGTTCCTGGTTTATTCACTGACCTCTTAGCAGCAATGGGGGGAACAGCAGTCACGTGAAGGCAAGTCTCGGTGTCCTGTTGAACAGAATATTCTGAAACATATGGTGTGCCTTCAGTAACATCGTTATTTTAACATACGAAGATTAAATCTATGTCTTCTGGTACTTTGTAAATACATATGTTGCTACTTTAAACATTTCGATTTTAGGTTTTGTGTATAGGAAAATCCATTTTGATGTTATTTTTTTAAAGTACTGCAAGTCTGGTTTTGACAGAGTTATTTTTACAGATACAGCAGTTGCTTTTGTAGATGAAAGCTTCCCCCTTCACTAAATAAATGACAGACTTGTTGATGGCACATTTCTTTAAGACGTGGTTTGTTACTTCTAAAGGAACTAAAATTCCAGTCTAAGAATGTGGATCCTTATGGACTGAACTTAAAGCAGTACAGATTTTATATAGATCCTTAAATAAATGACAAGCATGTGGTACTGCTGAAGTGATTTCTTTTTTATTAAAGTGGAGGACACAAACTTTTATTTTGTCTCAGGTGAAGACATTTGCAGTGACCCATAGTTTCCAACAAGGTTTTTTTCAAATAATGCCAGCAAATTTAATGCATGGAAAACAAACAGCGAACTGCAAAGATCACTATCTACACCAGAAAAAAAGAAGCAGAAGAAATGTTTTGTAGACAAAGAATGGAAAAATAAAGGCTAAAGAAGGCACTTTGCATACAGCCATAAGTAAGAACACAAATACTGTATAGGAAGTAGCTTTCCTTCAAGGAAATTTCCTTCCTGGGAATTTGCTAAATGAACACATGCTACCAAAGAAGAAAAAAAAAAAAAAAAAAAAAGAAAGAGTTCATATTCATAATAGTCACTGGAGGCAGAAGCCTGGAGAAGACACGTGCTTTACATTGAGTCATTTAGTGGGCACATACTTTACATACTTTGCTGGCTTTCTGTGAGTCCCTAAGACAGCGTTTTGCCAGCTTGGTGCCCTGTGAGTGCTGAAGTGCCTTTTCCCAGCTATTCCAGCAGTGTGGAACAGCCAGCAGGCAGTTACAGGAGGTTCCCAAAAATGAGAGCACTCCAGCCAGGGGAGGTCTAACTGACTTTAGCAGCTGAACCATCTCCTGAATTACAAGACTCTACAGCTGGCTATAAGCCACGTTGCCCTGGCTATGCCTGGCTCCAGCTATTGCATCCATCTGCTAAGAGAGGGAGCACGGTATCCAAGCCACTGTGAGGAACATTTCCAAAATACTGGGAAGACAATTTTGGAATTGTAACTGTTACGCGACCAAAACTGATGCAGCTTGGCATGACAAGAACGTTATGCAACTCGCTATTACCTAATAGGTAGAGTTTTATCCATCACGGTCCAACAGGTAAATCTGTAGGTAATCAGACTGTCTGACTTTCTGAACAGACAGAAGAAATAGCTGGTTGGCAAATGGACTTGAATAGTCCCTGTGGTACTATAGGGGAAGAAAGAAGTTCCAGGGACATGATCCAGAGCTACTTCAGGCAGTGAAAGTATTCCCACAAGCCTCTGGAGTGATTTGGACCGGGATCTAAATGCATACAAAATATTTGTGAAGCCAGCAACAGTTTTAAAAAGTTAAAACCCACCATCGATCCTATTCTTTCTGCACATTGGTAACTTTGTAAGGGTGTGTTTACTTTTTATTACCTCTAGATTAACAGGGTTAAATCTCTCATGAGAGGACATTTCCTTTGTTTTAAGTAACCTTGGTTGTCCCACTTTAGCCAATTAATAGCAGAGTGTTTGAAGACATTACCTTCCTTCACAGTTTGCTGAAAAACTGCACCCTTGCTACAAAACATTTAGAATGACATCTGTCTTAAAAGTTACCTAGAAGTGATCCTTTCTGTGTTTGTGAATGCATTTTTTCTATACCCCTGCCTGCCTTAAGTGAGTTTAACGTTCCAACAGCCCATATTAATTATTGCTGCCAAGAATATCATGTATGACATGAAGGCCAGATATTTAGACCAGCTTTCTGTATTACTCCTCCATTGTGCTGCAAAATGCTAAAAACTGCCTCTGATGTCCTTTATTGGGGATTTCTAAACAAAGGGGAGCCATTAGTAGGCACGGAGGTAGCATAACTTTCTCCTGCACCACCTTCAATGCAGCACTGCTTTGTTGTACTCAGGGGTCCTGAGTGACCCAAATGCACAATCTCCTGACTGTATTCCATTGACAAAGAACTTAACAGAAATGTTTGCCATCTGAATTGTCTTCTCTGCACTAATCTCACCTGAGCTGGGGCAAAGAAAAGGATTGTAATCAGTTCTGTGATAATTTTTCAGCCATCAGCTCTTAATAAAAGAAAGAGAATCATATTAAGCCATTGTAATTGAAGCATAAGGATGATAAGAAGCCATTCAGAGAAATAATAAAATGAGCTTGATTACTTTTTATAGACTGTACATTTAACATGAAGACATGTTAGTGTAGGGAAATGAGGAATTTCTGCTTAATCAGAACTATGTCATTTTCATAGTTCCTGATAATAAAGATCTGCTTCTTAAAAAAACCCAAAAAACTCTTAAGTCCTTAATCCCAATTAACAAGTAAACTGTGATAAGAGAAGTCCTGCGTCAGTGGTTTTCATTTACAAATATTTTTGCTCTGTGTTACTGAAAACCACTCTTCTATGTACTTTGTGAAAGTATTCTGCAATACAGTTTATTGCTTCTGTGATAATTCCTTCCTTCAAATGTTCACCTGTATTTTCAAAGGCCATGCTTTTTGCTATTTAGCATTAGGTTGGAGAGGAGGTTGTCATTCAGTTCTGCAAAGAGTAATTCAATTCCCGAGAGGCAAAAAAGCAAAAGTGAGGTGCTTGGGAATCACAGAATCATAGAATGGTTTGTGTTGGAAGGGACCTTAAAGGTCATCTAGTTCCAACCCCCTTGCTGTGGACAGGGACACCTACCACTAGACCACATTGCTCAAAGCTCCATCCAGCCTGGCCTTGAACATCCCTTCCAGGGATGGACCATCCACAACTTCTCTGGGCAATCTGTTCCAGTGCCTCACCACCCTCAGAGGAAAGAATTTTGTCCTAATATCTAATCTAAATCTACCCTCTTTCAGTTTAAAACCATTACTCTTTGTCCTACCCCTGATAAAAAGTCCTTTTCCATCTTTCCTGTAGGCCACCTTTAATTATATGTAGGCCACTATAAAGTCTCCTGGGAGCCTTCTCTTCTCCTGGTTGAACAACCCCAACTCTCCGAAGTGTGTCTTCATAAAAGAGGTAGGAGAGGTGCTCCAGCCCTCTCACCATCTTCGTGGCTCTCCTCTGGACCTGTTGCAACAGGTCCACATCCTTCTTATGTTGGGGGACCCAGAGCTGAATGCAGTACTCCAGCTGAGGAGTACTCCACTCACCAGAGTGGAACAGAATCAGCTGCCTCAACCTACTGGACATACTTCTTTTGATGCAGCCCAGGATGTGATTGGATTTCTGGGCTGAAAGCACACATTGATGGCTCATGTTGAGCTTCTCATCAATCAACACACCCAAGACCTTCTTCTCAGGCCTCTTCTCAGTCCATTCTCCACCACCAGCCTGTATTTGTTCATGGGATTGCCCTGCCCCATGTGCAGGACCTTGTACTTGGCCTTGTTGATCTTCATGAGGTTTGCATGGGCCTACCTCTCAAGCCTGTGCAGGTTCCTCTGGATGGCATCCTTTCCCTCCAGCATATCGACTGCACCACACGGCTTGGTGTCATTGGCAAACTTGCTGAGGATGCACTCTATCCCACTGTCCATATTGTCAACAAAGATGCTAAACAATGCCTGTCCCAATACCAGCACCTGAAGAATGCCACTCATCACTAATCTCTTTTTGGACATTGAGCCATTCACCACAACTCTTGGACTGTGACCATCTAAGCCAGTTCCTTATCCTTAGAGCGTTCCATCTCTCAAATCCACGTTTCTCCAATTTAGAGAGAAGGATGTCATGCAGGACAGTGTCAAATGCTTTGCTCAAGTCCAAGTAGATGACAAAAGTTGTTCTTTCCTTCTCCAGTGATGTTGTAACCCTGTTATAGAAGGCTACAAAATTTGCCAGACAAGATTTGCCTTAAGTGAAGCCATGTTGGCTGGCACCAGTCACCTCCTTATTTTCCATGTGCCTTAGCATAGTTACCAGTAGGATCTTCACGATCTTGTTGGGCACAGAATACAGAATGACTGTCCAGTAGTTTCCTGGGTCTTCCCTTTTTCCCTTTTTAAAAATGGGATTATGTTTCCCCTTTTCTGGTCAGTGGGAACTTCAGCAGGCTGACACAACTTCTCAAATATGATGGACAGTGGCTTAGCAACTTCTTCCACCAGTTCTCTCAGGACATGCAAATGGATTTCTTCAGGTCCCATGGACTTAATGCATCTTCAGGTTTCTTAGATGGTTTTGTACCTGATCTTCTATAATGGGAAGTTCTTCATTCTCTCAGTCCCTGCCTTTGCTTTCTGTGACTTGGGCAGTGTGGCTGGAACTCTTGCCAGTAAAGAGTGAGGCAAAAAAGTCATTGAGTTCTGTAGCCTTCTCTATATCCCGGGTAGCTAGGTCTCTTGTTTCCTTCTGGAGTGTTTGAATGGAATGGAAGGATACAGGCTCTTTAGGAAGGACAAGCAGAGGAGATGAGGAGGGGGTGTTGCCCTCTATGTCAATGACCACATGGAGTGCATGGAGGACAGATGAGGAGCTGACCAAGAGGTTATGGGTCAAGATTAAAGGGAGGGCAGGGACAGATGATGTCACATTGAGGAGTCTGCTACAGGCCACCGGACCAGGAAACCCTCTATAGACAGATAAGAGCAGCCTCATGTTCACAAGCCCTGGTCCTCATGGGGGACTTCAACCACCCCAACATCTGTTGGAGGGGCAACACAGCTGGGCATAAGCAATCTGAGGAGGTTCTTGGAATGCATTGATGATAACTTCCTTCTCCAACTGATAGAGGAGCCAACGAGGAGAGGTCATATGCTGGACCTTGTGCTCACCAACAAGGGGCTGGTAGGGAACATATAACTTGTTAAAGAAAAACAAGCAGGTCTGCTGACTTTAGTGATTGCAAGGAAGAGACAGCAGCCTTTGTTCTATCTAAATACCACAAGTGCTGGTATCCATTCCTGGATTTGATCCAGAAGTTTGGTGTAATGTCTAGGAAAGCTAGTTCAGAGCCATCCCTCATAAATCTCAAGTCATATCATAAATCAGCATCCTGTCCCTCTTTTTTCGCTTACATGTGGCAATCTTACTGAGTTAGAAATCAGCTTCATATTATCATTATTCCAATACAAGTACAATTTTGTATTAGATATTTAAATACAGATTTACGGTCTCTCAAAATGTATTTTTTCTGAGTTATGGAAGGCATGTCTATTATAGGAGTGCTATGGAAGGGGTTGAATTACCTGGATTTGCACACGTTAGTAACTTCGCAACATTTTCACAACCTGGATGCCTGACATCCTTGTACTTCATTATCACAGTCATTAATTCCTTTGTTATTACAGAATAAAGGAAGATAAATATGTTGCCATGACAACAATGAAGCATCTTAATAATTAACAAACCAATTAGCTGTCTTGGTGAAATGCTGTGACTCAGAGCAGATTCTAGGCACTATGTAATTAGAACTTTGGCTTACGAGAGCAAAAGTGCTGCTGTTTCCCATGGGGAACAGCCATACAGCTGCACTGTTTTACTTAGTGACATCTCACAACAATGACTGTGTTCACTAGAGGATCTTACATGCCTGAAGTTCAAAAATTTGAAAGAAGGTTGGTACCTTAGAAGTCACAGATTTGGGGTTTATATGTTACTTTTACAAGTATTAACTCAGATCTTCATAAACGCAAGAGGAGTTGAGGAAAAGAGAATTTGTCACATATCCATTCAAACTGGAAATGCCATACAGTCAGCTTCACTGTTTCCTCCAAATAAGTGGTTTTCTCTACTGTTTGTCTATGGCAGGGTTTGAACATGATTATTCGGGCATCTCAGTACTACAGCTGCAGGTGTGAGGAACACTCAGGAAGGCCTACCTGCACAGGTTTTATTAGCACAGATAGAAGTAGCAGTAACATAGGTCTTCCTGGACTTCATTATGAGTCAAAGATAGTAAGAGGGCCAGTGCCTAAATTACTGCTTGCCCGATCATTCATTGCCACTACTTTTTGGAACCTTTGGTTCCTTCCCTGTGTTTAGCACACCTACGAGGCTGGACTTCTCTGAGGACAAAGGCACAAGGACAGCCCTCAAACTCCCTGAGGACAATATTGCACTTTTCTGACTAGTTGGGGCTTTTTGACCCCTCATTCCATTCCAATGTAGACACCGTATGCTATGAATTGGGTCCGTTTTAACATTTAAGAGAAAAGAACATCTTTCAACTTGTTGGTAAAAAAAGAAAGGTAGAATGTGTTATGAGAGGGGTGTATTGTTCATCAAAATTCGAGATCAAAACACCTGGATTTTTTGGAGATGCTTCAAATCTAGACTATGAAGTTCTCCCTCTCCTATTCTTGTGTTACGATAGGACTGCTCCCTGCACCTACCAGTACTGAAACAGCCAAAAAGGGAAACGTTCTTGTCTATTATTTAATGGCTGCAGATTACCCTCTTGTACCTTTGCTTGGCTGAGCTGCAGTAGTTTTGTGCTTCATGCCTTCTGCAACCACTTCACTTACAGCAAAAATACAAATAATATCTACGAAATGAGTCCTGGTTGCTTTCAAATGGACAATTTGCATTTCTGATTTAAAGAAAGAAACACACAGCTGTGACACCTCTTGTTTTCAGAACACAACACCACAGGGAAACTAAGCAATAAGGCAAGGCTGCATTTGGCATTAATAAGCAATTGATTGCAAAAAGCAGAGGAAATTCTGACAATTAAATTGGTTTTTAATGGCATCTAAGTATGCTCACAGAAGGAGGTAGTGAGCTTTTCCAGTACAGATTGTTGGGGTAGTGAAGTACCAAGGAAATGTGAAAATGTCCAAAAAATAAACTGGGCAGTGGGATCATCTATTTTTGACCCATGTTTTTATACTACCATATGGCTGTATGGTATACCAGGGGTTGGATTTCACTCTTAGTAGGAAAGGCACAAATTTCCGTTGATGTTCACGAGTCAAGATAATCCCATAAATACATATGCTTATGTATTCAGAACCACAAGGATTTAAGTGCATTGTTTCTTGCTAGGAGTACAGGAATCCACTTTCTAATACACCACACAGCAGTGTGAGAACAGGAAGAAAAAAAAAATTCACCTGTAACAGAAAATGTTGACTGAAACTTCGAACTGTTGTTGTAACCAGAACAAAACGTTCCCGGTGTGACTGGAGCAGGCAGCCTGGACCTCAGTCTAGTGAATGCCAAGCAGGTGTATGTAAAATGTTATAGGATGGCAAAGCACTCTGCTGAAACCCTCCAGACATAGCTCTGCGGGCCCTTTTCAGGTGCCTTTCGCAGTGATCAGTGTGAAGCTTGGTAAATATTTAATTGGAAACCCACCAAGGAAGTACCGATGATTGTTTTTCTACTTGACTATACTTTACTCAGGCCCTAAAGTGAGATCAAGCAATGTTGGAACCTTTAACTTGCTCTAGAATAGAACCCGAGTTCAGTTTCAGCTGTGTAGCCCGAAAACAATAAATACATGTATTACAGGACACCGGGTGTCTCTCAGGCCAAGCAATTAATTCTGAATGATTATTTCCTCTCAAGGATGTTTTAAGACTTGAAAAACATTGGGGGTGTTTATTTTAAAATTATTTTAAAGAGAGTAAAGCTTACTAACTTGGTCTTCTTGTATTTTCTACTTAGTAATCGACAAGTCTTTTCTTGGAGATAACCATGGCTTGTTTTGTGTGTATGTGTACGTGTACAGGCACAATTCTTTCAGGAGGCATTTGCCAAGGCAGATGCAAGTGTCCAGTGTTGATTTTAACATGGGGACAGATCCGATTTTGCAAAGGGGAGAGACGACAACCAGCATTGGGAGAATAAAACCTGAACTCTACAAACAGAAGTCTGTGGATTCTGATGGGCAACAAGAAGATGTGAAAACATGTGGAAAACTTAACTTTACTCTCCGGTATGATTATGAGAATGAACTTCTGGCTGTCACAATTGTCAAAGCCTTAGATCTGCCTGCTAAAGACTTCACAGGAACATCCGACCCCTACGTTAAGATTTATCTGCTTCCAGATAGGAAAAAGAAGTTTCAGACACGAGTTCACAGAAAGACATTAAATCCTGTCTTTGATGAAACCTTTCAGTTTCCTGTAGCCTATGATCAACTCAGCAACAGGAAATTGCATTTCAGTGTTTATGATTTTGACAGATTTTCTAGACATGACATGATTGGGGAAGTTATTCTTGATAACCTTTTTGAAGTCTCAGATCTCTCCAGGGAAGCCAATGTGTGGAAAGACATCCACTGTGCCACCACAGTAAGTAATGTGTTCCAAAAGCATTAATGTGGTATTTTCATTTTTCTTTTACAGTTTGTGGTAGAGCATCCTGTTTATCAGTAGAGTCTGGAAAAAAAAAAAAAAGCTGTCAATATTTTCCTTTAAGTATACAGAATATGATGCTTAGAAAGCTATAAGATTTAATTACTAAAAAATCTTCTGGGAACATACCATCACCCTTATGTCTCACAGTGCAAATATAAATTAGGTTTACAGATTAAATAGTACATCACAAATATCATTGCTTAACAAGAACAATTAACATTTAGCAAAATAGCCTGTCTTTCAAAGTTACCATTTATTAAGGAAGAGGGACTGTCCTGCTCTTGTTAGCAGATTTTTTTAATAGATTGGATGTCTTGTGAAGGAAGAGAGGCTAAAAATGCTTGAGGTCTAAAATGTTCTTTACTGGCTACCCTGTGCTTAGGGTGCCCAGTAGATGTATCTGTGTTGCTGCTGATTACTAGCAACACTCAAGAGACACAAGCGAGTTAGGAAATGGAAGTTCTTTGTCTATTATTGCAAGCAATTAAAGGAGGCCTATGCATGGATGACAGGCTACCAGCAGGAAAGCCACCAAAGATTCCAAACATTGTCTTTATTAACCTTGAAATCCAAACTCATCTTCCCTGGCTGGAATTTGGGAGGGGGTGGGGGTGAAATTAAGGGGTGGGGTATGGGGTTTTTTTGTTTGGTTTTTGTTTGGTTTTTTAAAATACTATACTATTTATACACAATTTCTTACGTCTTGTCTGTGGAGATATCCCAAATGGTCTGAGCCATCCCTGCATTTGAGTATAGGTTGGACTTCCACAACGAGGATGAACAGAGGAGAGAGCAGTACTAGACACTGCTTCAGTGACAGAAGCTTCATCCCATGTTTTCAGTAGAGCCAAAGACTTCCCATATATCTTTTGCCAATGTTTTTGTGCTGTTCATACCTCCTAGACACAGAAATCTAATGCTGTATGACTAGGAGGACAAAAAGGACTGGCATTTATTTTCTCAATGGTTTGAGCATAAGCAACATTTTTCCTAAGGAAGGAGAAATATTAGGGAGTGGAGCATAGTGACAACAGTTTTTGAATGGGAAGTCACGAAAACAGCTATTTATTTTGACTCCTGGGTCTCCCAAACTGATCTGAACAGCCTCTGGCACACCTCCAGGAAACCGCATCTGTATATGCTTAGGTTGATCAAGCTCAGATTTCAGGTAAATTTAAGAACTGTATTCTCAAGCTTAAAATTAAATCTTTTTCAAGGTCTTGGAATAATAGACCAGTATAATATTTTTTTATTTTCTTCTATTTTTGATATTATCTTTAATAATGTAGTAATTATTTAAATGTTCACTGGGCCTTTGCAACAGGCTTGTGTGTGAGATTTTTAGCTGATAACTAGAATGGTTTCAGCAAATTAGAATCCCTGGATTGTTCATCACTGGCTTTGAGCAGATTGAAAAGCCATGTCAGATTATGCATTTGGGAGAGATACTAATATACATCTGGATGAAAAAGGTTGCTAATCTTGGCACTGAATTCTAATTCAAGTTTCCTCCTCACTAAGGGTTAGTGCATGCACTTAGAGTGCTTAGTTCACCCTGCTGGTGTTTTACTGTATATGAAGTTTAAGAAAAAGCACAAAGTTTTTGGATTTCAGCCTTTCAGCCAGTATACTTTACAGTATTCCATGTTTCTGCATAAGTTGTCTCCACTTAAACCATTAACAATAAACACATAAAACTGAGATATCTTCTAACATTGGGTGACTGCATCAGCTTTCACAACCCTTACACTGTCCTCAGAAAAACATGTAAGAAACTGACTGAATTGATTTTTCCTGGCAAAATGAAACCTTCCTATAAGATGTTACTATATGTGCAATGTGCTGCCTTGTGTTTTACTTCAGCTGTTTCACATAGATTGAAACTGGTTAGTAATAAAGGTTTCTAGTTCTGCCATTTCAGAAACTGTAAGATAAGGGAGCCAATCCTGCACAGGAATAAATAGTGTATAAGGTGTTATTTGATGGAGAATTACAGCTTTAAGCACAAGATCTAAAGTTTACCACAGTCACTGACTAGCAATTAAATAAGTAATGCTTGCCAGACTCAATTGGACTTGGATTAAGCTTTGGGAAAAAAAAAAAATATCTAGCTAGTACTACAGTGAAAAATAATTAAAATAATTTCACTCCAGGCTGGTGTGAAAATAGTTTCACACCAGCATGTTTTGGTGTTCATAAAGAATCTTTAAGAAACAAACTAGCCATCTCGGTGGAAAGGTCTGTCCTTACACATAGGAAACAAGATGCCATTCTGCAAATGTATTTCTCTCACTCCTTTTTCTTCTTCACCTCTGCTCTGTTTTGTTGTATGTTCTGTCAAGTTTTTCAGCCTTTTGTTCATATATGCTTCCTGCACCCAGTGGTTTGCTCATGTTCTTGCTAAATGATAGATGGTAGAAAATGGTAGAAGTGATAGAGCAAAAGATTGGTCCAGAACTATAAAAAACAGCAGAAGTAGCCTCTCCACTGCTTTGAGTCTTACATCTCTTCCATAGCCAAGAATTTCCTATTCAGAAGGTAG
The DNA here is from genome assembly GCA_004320125.1 of Scolopax mira. Lineage (NCBI taxonomy): Eukaryota > Metazoa > Chordata > Aves > Charadriiformes > Scolopacidae > Scolopax > Scolopax mira. The sequence goes on from BJBW01000008.1 coordinate 635,683, forward strand.
AGTGAGGGTATAAATAATTCTTATTACCTGCTCAGAAAGAACCTATTTTTATGACACAAGGCTCTGCAGTCCTGAACACCAACTAGATAGTTTTACCAAGGAAATGGACTACAACATTTTACCAGTGAAGGGAGTTACTGCAGGAGATGGAGATTCTCTGCTGTGCAAAGACTCTCTGACAGTAGTTAACATAATTTTGAAAAGTTTCACTTGCACATCCATAAAGAGTTTTTATTTGGTACAGGAAATACACAGTCTGGGGAAAATTGGACTGGATGTTGCTCTGAGTACTTTTGACCATAAAAAAAAATTACTCTGTGGGAATCTACATTTTGAATATATTTTTTTGCTTGTAATAGTACTTTGAAACTATTTTATATAAGTGCAGGATTGGCCCCTCACATGCTCATTTTTATTCTTATGGTTTTCAACTGTTGATATTTATACATCTTTTGTAGTTTGTGTTTTGTTCCTTTATTTTTTCATTCATATCATTGTTTATCTGTTATATGTTATGTAGAAAACCTACAGCTATTGTATAATATGTAGCATGTACCTGTTGTAAGTGCTAAAGCATTTTCATTTCTTAATGTTAAATTATCGAAGTAAATTTGGTGTAAAATTGGTTGTGGAAAAGACGTATCCTAGATATCTGATGATATTAATATCCCCAAATTTTGCTTATTCATGGGTGATTGAATTCTCAATAAATAATCCATCATTTACTTCTGTTCGTTTGATTAATTAAAAAAACCAATAAAACCTCAAGAGGCAGCTTTGGACCACCTGTGAAGGTTGTTCAGTCTATTGGAATACTGTAATTCTTAATACGCTTTAGGAAATTAATCCATAATATCAGAGGCAAACAAATAATATCAAATGGATTCTTTAGTCAACATATCTAGCTTCTGTTTTGGAAAGGCATTTGTGAGTTCTGATTACATTACTGAGGTTTTGTTACTATCAAAATATACCACATACTTTCAAAAACATATACTTTCAAAAAAGAAAACTTATTTACTGGAATTACTAACAAGCACTTAAGTGCGAATATTCAGTACTCTAAAATTGTTTTGGCAAAAAAGCCCACCTTGTGTGATCTGACACTTTCTGGTTGTAAAAGTTTATTAGCTACCTATCATACTTTTAAAAATGATTGGTTGCTTTGGAAATGCCTGCCTCTAACATCTTGTCTAAAAAAGTTGGCAAGTGATTGTCAGAAACATTTTTTTCCAAAGGTACTCTGTGAACTCCGTTAGTATAACCAATTATAGGAGACTATGTAATTGGGGGAAAAAAAAAAAAAGGGCTCAGAATTTAGATGAAATCCATTTCCAGCACAGTGGTAGTCTCTTGGGGATGTTAGTCAGGGAACTGTTACATATTTGTAGCCTCTTGAATTATCTCACGTAGACAGATGGAACTTGATTATTATTTATTTTTCCAGCACCAGGCATTTCAATGCTGGAGTTTTCTGATTTGTGAAGTAGGATATAAAAGAAGGTTTTGTAAGGACACAGATGTCATGTGATGCCCATGATGTGTGATTGCTGTTTCTAGAGCACTTGGAATATAAGTGAATAGCATGACTGGAAAAGACAGAAGTGCTTAAATTTATTTTTTTTTTAATAAGCAGGACAGTAACATTTGTCTCAGTTCATTTTCTCGGTTCATTTATCTCAAACACTTGTCACATGGGTAATCCTGCTGGCAGTTGGCCTCTGTTATGGAAAGGAAGTCTTCTGACTTCCTCATCAAACAAGAATAAAGGCCACCTCCACAGTTCACCCAGAGTAATTGCGCGCATTATCTGTGCTTAGTTATCTCCATAGTTCACTGTTTTGTAAGTGGACAAAAGACAGCACATTCGACCTTACTCTGAGTAAGGCAATAGTGGTATACAGCTGTCAAAGGTATATCTGATGGTATATATAGGGTATATATGTCTTACGGTAGTCAAACTTTGAGGCCACACTATAATGATTGTCGTATTGCAGTATCAGGAAATGTTTTATCACCAGCATTGTAGTGGACTGCGCTGCAGTGAGCCATCCTCCTCAGAATGGACTTAGACTATTAGTGTTTCTGGAAATGTACATAAAAGCTTTAACACAGTGTTAGACAGATGTGAAAGAGCTTGTCAGTATAGAAACATTTATTGTCTCTATCATGGGAACAGCCCCTTTAAAGCCAGGAACAGCTGGCACTTGTCATTTCTACTCAGGGCCAGTAATATAGAGGAATCGGATAATCACCTGCTCCTGAATAGATGAGAGAATACCCTGGGTCAGTCTTTACATGAAACACGTTGAGATTTTCCATTTAGGTTTGGGACTGCTTTAGGTCTGGGTAATAACTAGAAAAGACAATGGAGAAAGGGTGGCTTTCTGTCCAGTTACTGTAAGCATTTCTGTTATTATTGAATGTTACTTTTCAGTTGAAACAACAAATGATTTGAATATTCTGCTTTGCTAGAGGCAAACTGCTAGTTTCAGTCTACCTTAAAAGTAAGAAATATTAGATGAATGAACAATACGGTTTACTCTAGGGAAATTAATATCTTTGTGTCCAGGTGGCACCATGGTAGCTATGCTAAGGTACACAGCTTGATGGACCTGCTGTGCCTTAAGTGCTTTCTGAATTTTTTGCTGCAAATAGTATCTTTGCAGTCAATGCACTGCTACTTCGGAAGAGCATCTTTATATGGGAAGCCACATACATTTCGGTTCATTCATGTACCAGTAGATGCCACAGTTAGTTCACAGAAGTACCTCTGTTCTAAGCTGTTCTGAAGCAGGAATGGGCTTCCTTGCTGCCTGTCAAGACGAAACAATCCCCTGCTGTGTAAGACAGAGAGTTATGGACAGAGGGAGTGACAAAAGAAGGACCCAGGAAGCTTCCTGGGGTGGTTTGGAGAGCATCTAGCCTGCTGGACCCAGTGTGCTGTCTCAGAGGGTCCTCTCCAGGCCATCAGGACTGCAGTCAGCAGCTGTGCTTACCCAGAGCTGTCAGGAGGAAACAAGCAGGAGGCCTCCCCAAGAAGATGGAGTCAATATGGAGCAAGGGGCCCCACTGCTTCCATACTGTCTTCCACAGAGGCAAGAACAAACACAAACCTCATTGATTCATTTCCCAGGACAACAGCTCAATCAATAAGTGGTGCTGGGAGGGAGAAAATGTGTTCGATTTGATATGCAAAGAGTAGCAGGCAAGGAAAATAAATATTAGCTGTGGGGACAAGGTTTCCAAAGTAAAAACCCCTTGAGAGGTGGTAGAATTAGCTCTCCAGTTTGAGCTTCCAGTAACTTTTGACAGCATCTGTGATAGCATAAACACCATCAAAACTTACATGCATAGATGAGAAAATAGGCTGATAGTTTTCTGTGCTGCTTTTTCCTATCATTCTTTTAACTCCTGATCTGTACCTCAAAACCAGAGATGTCTTAATATATTCGTAGCAAACTGTCTGAGGGGGCAGATTTCCCTCTTTTTTTTTTTCCCCATCCAACCCCTAACATTCATAGTTGTGTTTTATTTTATCCCTGATTCTTAAAGCTTGATGTTAGTACTTTTTAATGGAAGCAGCAATATATGTAATATGTTTCAAAACAGGAGAAGAAAAACAGAGAGAGAAATCTGTCCTTTGGGGGAATTATCTTCGTGCAGTATTCAAGTCTAGTTCTGTCAATGCATTTTCCTTTAAATTTCCACACTACACAGAAAAGCAATTGTCAGTTTGATTAAAGGAAGCAGCTAAAAAAACTAGGAATGTAGATGCCTGGATAACTTCTTTGATATCTAGAAAATTATTATTCATTCGTACAGAAGCTTATACAAAATATAGCAGAAAAATAAAGGGAAAAAGATTTGCAAATTCTTTGTTTAGGAATCAAGTACAATATAAACTCATGCCATCCTTAGTATTTTTGCTATGCTACTCTCACAAACAATCTTTAAAACAAAATTTAAATTACAATTAATAGGAAAGTGGGTCTGGATATTAAAATTGAGTTTAAGAATTAAAGTGATTACTTATTCTGGATTATGATAATCTGAATGGTAATGAAAGTAACAAAAAGGAAGTTTTTGAGGTAATTTCCCTTCTAATGGAGTATTAAACATACAAATACTTGTTATTTTAACCATGAAAATTAGTTACGCACTAGTAACAAAGGAAGTGTGTAAATTTTTTTGTTCCAGTAACATTTATATAGCTCATTGTAAGAATCCATAGTGAGTCTCTCTTTTAAGACTTTGTTTGTGAACAAAAATGACACAAAAATTACACCTTATTTCACATATCAGCTCCCTATAAGCTTTTCACTCCAGCTAGCATAGGAAACCAGTTAAGACCTTGGAGTATAGGAGGGAGACTATGGAAATTCTTACACTTGTCAGTATAGTCAGTTAATAACTTGTACTGTTCAGTTCAGAATTATGGGTGCTGATATGTGAGAAGTAGTTTCCCTGAAGACAGAAGGATCTCTATCTAACTTCCTCACTGAATTTGTGGAGGTACCTAGCTAAAAGTTGTCTCTTCTATTGAATTTAATGGAAAAAATTGGAAAAATTTATTGCAATAAGAGAGAAAAGCTTTCTCCAGCAACAGGGGTTCTAAAAACTCAATCAGGCTAACTGATGCTTCCCTGCCAGGGCTTTAAACTCCTCACATCCCTCTCCTTTTATCCATGTTTCAAGGAGGGAGAACAACTGTAGAAATGCTGCTACTTCTACAGGAATACATGTGAAAATGAGAGCACCGGTGTCCATTGGGTCTGATAAAAAAATAGAATAGGGACCTTTTTTCATCTGACTTTGCCAACCCCTGGGCTGATTTTCTAAGAGCCCATAAAGCAGGGAATGAGGACATAGCCTTGGTGACTTAAGGGAAAAAAAATATTAACGTGTCCATTCAGGTGTGGTTGCTTGTGTAGGATGAGAATTACGCTATTTGAAGGATTCGGAGCTAAAAAACTCCTAGTTCATCAGAATAGCTGACATATGCATTTGAGACCAGTGTTTTATTTTGTTCTAGCATTGCTGTACCAGAAAATAGATTGGATAGTGAGATAAACTGGGAGCCATAAAAATAACAGAAGCTGGGATAGCGCTTACCACTGTTCCAGTTCCTTAGTTCTGTATGATGGCTCGTGTGCACAAAAGAGAAATAAATAAAGAAGACATATGCAGTACCAACAAATGCTTCCTTTTACATTAGCGCAGCTGTGCTTGATGCTGGTTTTTCTGTACCCAACATTGGAAGTTGGCAGGGGGGAATCATTATGAACATCTCTAAAGCTAGCTGTTAATTGAAATCTAAGTTTAATTTAAAAAGTAGAAAAACTCAAAATAGGCCTTGGAAAGAGATAAAATTTCATGGAAGTTACTTAAATAATGTGCAATTATATGATACATGTAAGACAATCTGAAGCATGACAGGCAACCACTGGGTCCAGGCTTGTGTCCTGTTTTGTGTTTTCTTTGAGGTGGACTGTAATGCAGATGTGATTGTTGAGGACAGTTTGTGCCTTGGCTTCCTCAGATTTGCTTCTACTGAAGGGCTCTTGCAGATGATTTGTGTGGTCTTGACTATCTAGTGTATTATAAAGTGAAAAAAATACGAATTTTCTAGAGCACTTTGGATTCTGATTTAAAGCCTATTTTTAAATCTCAATTAAAATCAATAATACTTAAGCATCCAGGTCATTCGATATGTTATTTGTGATAATCAATGTGGTAAACAAAGATTTCCATGAGAAGTTTAAATGCTAAGGCTTACTTTGTTCATTATCTAGGTCTGAACGTGTGTTCTCAGCTCAATATTCATGAACATTTAGTACTTAAGTTAACAAAAAAAAAACTGTGGAGGGGTGATATCCCAAACATTTTACCCACTACCCAGTCTTTGATGCTATCATAATCATACCAATGCATACCTATGCATAACTTTAATCTTACTGTTTCAAAAGAAGGTATAAAAGTTCTTAAGTTTTTGGATTTACTCTGTGTGCTTGATTTCCAAAGAGTATTTATTTTAATTATGTAATTATTTTAACGATGTATTTTAATATCTTAATCCTCAGTTGCCCTATGATGTGTAGAGGTCCTAACAAAATACAGTCAATTCACTCAAGTATGAAGAAAGGTCACCAAAATCAGCAGATACTCAGAGTAGTAACTAGGAGTTTCTAGTCCTTGCTGACCGTAAAGACACTATCTATAAAACCATCAGCAAACATCAGCTGCCACAACTACTACCAAATTAAATTAAAACAATGAAATAATCAGAGTTGTTTAAATGATTCTAAAAGAACTTGTGTTTTAATTCAATCCAAGGATCATGGGATCTCCTAGTCCGTGGTGGCAATCTGTAACAACCAGTTCTGTCTACAGGGAGGGGAGTTAAATGGTGTCTACAGAATAGTGCAGGGTAAATACTAATTTTATTTCAAGCTCTTTGATCTTACAATGAGTGACTCATAAATGCATTTGATACAGACAAAAGTGTTTATTTGAAACAATATCTATGCTAGTCTATTGCAGAATTTATCTATTGAACTAGTGCATAGAGCAACATGAGTGTTGTTCTACAAGAAAATCAGACATTTCAGGGCAGCACCATTTTTTGCAGGCATAGGTCATAGGTTTCAGAAAATGCCTGCATAAACAGTGGAGCGGTAGTGAGTCTTTTCCAAATCCTAAAACCATTCCCTTAGCATTTCAAACTGAGTAGTCAGTACACCTGTTACAGGGCCCTGGTAACTTCAGCACATCTGCCCTTTGGACAGTCTGCTGTGTGGAGCACAAAAATTCCCTTCATTTATCGTCCAAGCATTTCTTTTTGTATTAAGGCATCTTTGCTTATTCACTGCATGGTCAAAAATACCGAGTTTGATTGCAAGGCATTTTCCAAGATCTTTTTTGATATAACTTCAGTACACAGATTTCAGAAAGGAAAGAAAAAGAACTGAGACTAAGCCTCAAATGGTTGCCATTTTCTTAAGCACCGATGCTTTTCTCTGCTCTTCAAAAACATACAGTAATCACTATGTGGAGCTTTCAAATATTTTGAGAAATGTTTCTTTTAAAGTATTTAAGTCATGGTAATAGTCCCATCTGTATTCTTATTTATCATTTGAGCTCACCCAAACCTTTAAGTGTCTATTCAATTTCTCTTCAAAAAGAAATAATAGAATACTCAAGTTCACACTCCCCTCTTGCAATAATGATTTTTTATCTATTCACCTATATAAGTCATCTCTCTGAAGAAGGAAGAATTAGTCCTTTTTATCAGCTGCCCCTTGTGCTTAATTATCCAACCCATCTTCATCACTTCTCTCAAAATAGACCTTAAACTTTGAAGTAACGATGTGGGGGAATTATATTTTCTTTTCAAACCAAAGAGTGATATCTCTTTGACATATGGATAAGAGGAACAAAATCCAGATTCTGAATTCAGAAAGTAGTGCTTAGGAACAGTAGCTGTACTTAAAACAGATTTCAGGTATGAGAAAATTGTAAAATATAACCGAGAGTATCACCACTGTAACAAATGAGTGAAAGAATTACAGTTCATTTGTCCAAGCTTTATTTATATTTTCTGAAATAGAAAAATGAGTCTGTTAATGTAGTTCGTGGTACAAAGTTCTGCATGCTGTTTGGCAAAGTAAGGGGTCAGACTAAGGAGATGTCAAATAGTTGTATTTATCCTATGTGGACTGAATGAGCTAAATAATTATGAAATTCTGAGAAATCTGAAATTCTAAAAAGGATGTATTTTGCCCACAGTGCATATTCACATGCTTTCCAAGCTATTAATTCTCAGAAGAGATCCCAGCTAAATCACTGAACGTGTAAATTTATCCACCTTCACAAAAGTCAATAATTAACAGTGCAACAGATAATTTAATGCTATTCTAAAACTGCATTCTTCAATTTTAAATTCTGCAATGCAGAGGAAAAAAAAAAAAAGAAACAAACTAAAAAAAACAAACCCTGAAGCATGTGATTAAGTCCATCTTTACTCAAGAAAGATCTGAAGTACCTATTTCAATTTAGACAGAGTATTAACCTGGAGGAAGTCAATAAAATTGTTCATACAGGCAGCTGAAAAATGTGAACAAGAAGCCCCAGTCTGTCTCATAACTATAAGCAATGTATTTATCATCTACACTGTAATCATTTTAGTATGTATCAATTAAAAATATATCATGCTTCCGTCCTGATGCTTGAACAGCTGTACCATAAATCAAGCAGTTCTCAAACAAATTTGTACTCTCAGGGTAGCTTTAGGTTTGACAGAGAAAATATTGAAGATAAGATATTAAAAATAACCTTTTAGTAGCAGTCAAAAAAAAGTCATTTGAGATCATATCAGCATGCTTGAGAGTGTCTGCACAAGTTACTTCCTTACAAACTCATATTTAAAAATCCTGAGTTGTTCTTAATATGCCATTTTCTTTGGGCTTTTTTTTGTGTGTATTTAAAATCTTTGAAGAACAAAAACAATTTAGGACATAGCTAACATCTCAACAACTGAACCTTTACAAATCAGGATAATTACGTAACTGTGAGACAAGAAAAAATAAGAATTGGTGCAACCTCTCTTCTTAGGTTACATTTCTCAAGTGTAGTAGCATCTGAACTGTATAGCAACATCATATCGCATGAATTCACAGCACATTTTCCTAACACAGAAACTCTTTGTGAGGATTATTAAGATTCCTGTGGCCCTTATCCATCTTTCTGAGTATATTTGTCAAGTTACTGTTGAGCCAGGAAAGTTGTAGGTGCTGCTATTATTTTCTTTTCTTCTGGAACAGAACAATCCCTCAAAGCACAATAAAAGCAATAAAACTTTTTATTCTACATTCAGCACCTTTTAATCTGAGTGAATTCCACACAAACACATCAGGAATCCAGAAAGTTTTGGCTCTGTTTCTGTTTTCATTTCTCATTTTAGTAACTCTAGATCCTGTCACTAAAATATGTTCCTGTTGGTACTTTTCCTGTATTTAGTAGAAATAATTTCTTAAAATTGTTTGTGACATCTTCAAAAGCACCTGAGGCTGTAAAAGAAGTCTCTCATGTTCGAAAAGAAATTCTAAATTTCTGTATGATCTGAACTGTTGACTATATGGTCAAATTTCTAATCATTGCTTTTCTTTTTCAGGAAAGCATAGATTTGGGTGAGATCATGTTTTCCCTTTGCTATTTGCCTACTGCTGGGAGAATGACATTGACAGTCATCAAATGTAGGAATCTCAAAGCAATGGATATAACCGGCGCATCAGGTGAATCTGCTTTTTTAAATAAAAAGGTAGAATCTGTTCAGGAAAGGGACAAATAGGAGCTCCTTGGGTTTTGTTTAACATGGTTGTGAAATGGAAGTGGCAAGAGAATGGGTATAAGCCCTGTTCAGATCTACTGGCTATCTTTGGTCTGGCAGTCAGTGTGTCTGTACAGAATGCCTGTACCTTTCCTTTGCATTGACAGCATATTGAAAGCAGCATATTTGCCAGCATCCCTAAAATCCCTGTAATTTTTTTTTCTTATCAATATGATCCTCAAACCAGGACACATTGCAACGAAAAAATATTGCTCTTATGCTACACATTTGCATGACTTTGAATCCAAATGCCCACAACTGATTTTCTGTTATGCAGATCCATATGTCAAAGTGTCACTGATGTGTGAGGGTCGAAGACTGAAAAAGCGGAAAACTACCACAAAGAAGAACACGCTCAATCCCGTTTATAATGAGGCCATCATCTTTGATATCCCTCCAGAGAATGTGGACCAGGTCAGCCTCTCCATTGCAGTGATGGATTACGACCGGTAAGCACAGTTTGCTTTCTGACCATTAATCTTCAGTGAGAAGTTATCTGATCATTGCAAGCAACTGCTTTCTACCTCCTTGAACTTTCAAGTAGGTTCAGTGTCACAAAAGATAAAGCCTTTGGGTCTTTTCCAGAAGATGTTTAAAGCTTCCACACCTTTTAGAGCTCAGTCCGTTTTATCTGCATCATAAATAACTGTGATGAGGAAGAAACGTGTCTCGATCTTCTCATGGGCCGCTAGCCTTGGCATCATTTCTGTCCCCATCTGGTGGCTGGACTATGTAAATTTTTGTAAATCAGGTATGTCTCACAGTTTAAAGGGCCCTCACACCTCTAATTTCTATTTAAATGACAGGTATTTGAAATCAAAGAAAATGTGGATGACTAAAAAAGAATTAGATGCTAATTACTTCCTTGAATTAAGTTATAATTCCTTGGTTGACTTAATGAAGAAGCTTTCTAACCTTTGGGTTCCACCCTCACTGATAACACATCTCAGCCTCAATTATCTATGTCCTCATGGAGAACTGACAGGAAGAGACTCCTGCTTAGAGCAGCTCAAGGACTGCATTTAAACTAGGCAGTGACTGACAGATTCATGACCAAGCCAAGTCTGCTTTATTCAAGTGCTGTTAGTAATGAGCTCTTGAGGTTGCAGAGCAAATAAACAGTGAAAGTCCAATTTAATAACATGAACCTTCAGATTGTTTTTTCTTGCCGTCAGATTTCTGATCGTCTTCCAACTTCTGTCAGGGAGGCTCTCTCAGTCAGATGTGAAAGGGGCACTGCTGTGTTGTTAGAAGGAGAAGAGCACAGAAACTTGTACACTTTCAGTCCTTTTCAGATGCTCCTTTCAAAGCATTTGCTAAGGAGCAGTTAGGAAACATTATTCTAAGGTACATACAGGCAAGGGACAGAAAATTACTTCCTGGAGTCCCTCGACAAGTCTGTGGCACTGCAAGGAGTATGAAGTATTAATTTGCCGTTCATATTTTTGACTGAAGTTCCAATGACCACATCAGTAAAAAACTAGGAAATATAGTGTGAAATGATGTCTGAAGGATTCACAGCAGGAGATGTATTTTCCACCATTTTCTTTCACCTTCCTCTCCCACAAAATTTAAGCATGCTTTCCTTCTAGATCATTTGGCGTATTAAGGTCTTTTTTTGTCCTTGTGTCTTTTGGGTTGTAACCTTTTAATGACAACAGTTAAGTCTTCATTGCTATTTTTATAGCTGCTAGAAGTACTCTGGTAGCGGCTGGAGGTTTTTGATGTTACCATTACAGAACTTAATATTACTATACTACTACTAATAACTGTAATATATAATGTGAAAACTTTGGGCATGCATTCTGTGCTCAACTAAACCAGAAAACAGAATTATACATCAGATGTTATTAAAACTATTTTTATTTTTAAAAAAAATTCTGCCTCTTTGCAATTCTCAGAGTAGGGCACAATGAGGTCATCGGGGTATGTCGGACAGGAATTGATGCTGAAGGGCTTGGAAGAGATCATTGGAATGAAATGTTGGCTTACCCACGTAAACCAATAACTCACTGGCATCCACTAGTAGAGGTAAGAAGTAGCAAAAAATTTCTTCTCAGTATATTGAATGTTTTTTTCTCCCTCACACATGTTTCTGAGAATCATGAAAATCAGTGCAGCATCTATGAAGAAGCTATAAGATCCTTAGAACAATGTAAATCTTATTGCATGACTATTGATTACAATTTCAAAAATTTCCATGATGCACTGATGGCATTGTAAGAATAAATTAAGACATTTAAAATTTCCAAAGATTATGAAAAGAAGCTTAGAAGACATCATTTGCAAGCATTTCAAAAGCAATCATTTCCTATTCAAAAATCTTTAGCATGAACAGTTTGTGTTGCTAAAACATTAATTGGAACTGGCCTGCTAATTAGGCTAAATTGAGGCAACTTACCTACCAGCAGCTAGCTTAAGAGTTACTCAGACACTTAGTAGAAGCTTGTTCAAATTCATAGGTGATTATACCTACAAGTCCCTCATCTTGGATTCCCTCTTCAACCTGCTGTGGCCACATCTTACCATCTTTCTGTATGCAAAATGTTCTCAGCTTTGGATTCGGAAAGATTCATGTTGAAGTCTCAAGAAGCAGCTTGAGACCTTGTTTGGGGACACAGAGGACACACTGCTTAGCCCTTCCCAAAAGCAATCTCTGCAGGAAAATGAGTTGCTGTCTGAGGCTTCATGTGCCATTTCTTTTCCCCACTGGGTAGCATATGGCTGCACAACATGTCCAGTGACAGGTGGGAAAAGCCCAACAGCAAGGCTTCAGTAAAACACCTGAAGAAGAGTGTGAGGGTAAGGAAGCTGAACCAATGCAGCAGAGAAGCCTCTTTTTAGAGGTCTGTGGCTCTCTCTGGATTATGCAAACTTGGAGACAGAGATACCACCTCTGACTGATTGGTGAAATAAACCCACTTCTGTGAAACAAGTCAGAGGCATTTTTAGGAGATCTCTTTAGGAATTTTCTTTCCATTATTAGTTCTGCTGCAGACTTTGATACAGAAGGGTTCTAGATGTGATTTGGGTTCTGTTTGTAAGGATTCTCTTGTCCTCTGAAATGAGAGCGATGCACAGCCATATATGATGACATTTGTAAAACTAACCCTTTTCTTGCAGTTACCTGGCCGAGCCACCAGTTTTGATAGCCAGGGATCTTGTTCATCACCAAAACCACCTCTTACGCCCTAAGGAACATCGTGTTCAGTGTCCAAAGCTCCATTGTAGCTCACATCTACATAAACAGAAGGTTTGGCTTCCGCAGATGAACTGTCCATATTTTTTTATTAAAATACATTTTTCCTATTCTAAGTCTTATAATACAGTTTATAATAATTTCTTAACGTATGAATGAAGTTGACTTGAGCCAAATAGAACCCTTCCTCATACAAATTCATTCACCTGTTGTCTCACTGGCATATATCCAGTGTCATATCCAAGCAATGTTTTGATAAGACCTATGTCTTTGCATCGACAAAGAAATCAGTAAAAAAAAATATCCCTTAAGCATTTCAGCTTGTAACACCTGATTCTTTTGAGGGAGAGCAAATATTCATATAAAGCTCATGTAGTAAATTTCTTCTGAATTGCACTAAATTCTGTATGACTTCTTAACACTTAGAATGTTGCATGAAAAATACAACTGTTGTCATGTTTTGACTGCTTGGAAAATCAGTTCATTCCTTGGGCAGGGAGGAAGAGCTGATCAAAAGCCCACTGAGGCCAATGAGAAGAACCCTACTGGCTTCACTGGGTTTTAGTTCAGCCTTTATGGAACAGGTCTCACAACTGGATCTATGCAGTTACAATCTTCCAGCAATCAAGATGTCGGCTGCCCCTACAGGAACTTCTTAGCCTGTCCAGCAAAACCACCAGGCACGTGCCCCCAAGGCAGGTGGCTGAACTCAGCGGTTGCTTTGTTTCAGCTGCCCACTGGGTGATGGAGAGCTAGCTCCGGTGTTTCTGCATGGCACTGAATGTCACGTGTATGGGTATGGTGGAAAACTAATGTATCTGCAACAATGGAAGTTGATGCAGCTCCGCAAAGATGTAGGTTGTCTCCTGATGAGGTGCATCCAGCCCCTTCGAAGCAGCCCATTTGCTGCTGGCGTCATGCAGTCCTTACTTGGTCTTTACGCAGGTCAAACTGTAGATGAGAGAATGCTCCAAGGCAAGGGAATTGATTGAATGTAATTTAGCTGTTCCAGAATTGACCAAAAACGGCAGTTACACACAATATTTTTTCTGATTCTTGGTTTAATGTGACAATATTACATTTCTTTGAAGTTATTTTGACTAAGCGCATAGCTCATGTGTGAATAGTTTCTGGTGCCTGGTTGCCTCTAGAATTATATGTCAAATATGAATTTGACATACATGAATTTGAGATACATTTTGTGTCACTACATGGAGAGAAAAATTTAAATTTAACAAATTTATAAACTAATAAACTCATTTATTAGGATACACAGTGACAGCAAATGCAAAAAAAATATTGGCTGAAGTGAGCTGCTTTAAAAACTGGAAGAAAACTACACGATATTTTGTGGATTTAGCTCTTTTTAACACTGCAGTTTACCTCAATTGGGTATTTTTTTATTTTTTTCTGGTTTTTTTTTTCTTTCTGCAAAGAACATGGCAAAGACTGCATGATTGGGACTGAGATTTTGAAAGCTGAACTGAAAACAGAAAAAATTTATGATGGCTCTTTTTGTACCTTTGTAATGTATAAAGAAAACTAAGAAGCCAGTATTTTCCAGAACAGCACTTTTACAGAAGAAGGTGTTATACATGATAAAAATGGCAGTGGAAGACTGCTTTATGATGATGGAAGATTTTGTTAGAATTAATCTAGTTATGAAGGGAAAAGGCTGTTTGGATAGACTTTTGAAGAACCATTTTGGCTTGGTTAATTTGGCCTGGTTGACACTGAATACGTTTATGAAGATCCAATTTCTCCATTCTACTGACTAATCTCTAAGACAGTCAAATATGCCTTGAAGTGTCTTAACTGCTCCAGGAAAGCTAGAAAGGCTGGTCTTGACATTATAAGTGTTTCCAAGGCAAAAATGGAGGCAGTTTAAGTTTTAGACCAGCCCCTCTGTGCCTACAAACACAGTAAGCAAGCAAACAAATAAATACATTTTCAGGCATTCTTTACCAATCCAAAAAAAAAAAAAAAGTCTGTTCCAGGTTGCTATTCATGGCTTCTAGACGGAAACAGTTTTACACAGAGAGGGTTGGTAATGCTGAACACTGATCCTCCCTCCTCAAGATTGTATTTTCATCACATAAACACAGATCAGCCTTGCAGAATTTCATTCCGCCATTTCCTCTGCATTTATAGTTTTTATAATCGGAGAATAAGCTCTCCTCTGTGAGTTTTTTTTTCCTCCCATCATTGTTATCATCATGAGATTCTGTGGCCTAGATCATTTACATCCTGATTTTGCAAGGCTGATATAGAAACAGATATATATATACATATATATATGTGGAGATTGAAAAACTATTTTGTGTATACATTTATCTTAATATAAATTATATCAGCAGTGGCCTTTGTGGCCTAGAAAATACTTTTTGTAATGTGGTACTGTAACAGTTAAATAAATATTCTTTGCACTTTTTTGCACCTAATATCCAAAAAGCTAACAATTCACAATCAAATGTAGCATAAGTGTTCAGCAATGAGCAACATCTTTTTAACTATTTTGTTGTTCTCTGTGAGTATCTTGTATGTTTCATCATAAATAGAAAGGTATTTCAGGATTTGTTTTCTTCAATTTAAATTGTTGTCAAACACCAAAGGAATAATAGCTCAGTTTGTGCCCTCTTGTTGTGTTATTTTTGGTATTGCTAATAACAACAGTGAGTGACTTCTGTGTCTAAACTTGATTTATGGGTGCTCTGCATCTAGGATAAAATCAGGCTGAAAAATTATCAGAACATCTGACTTCAAAAATGATCCCTTAATTAATTATTTTTAATCCATTATCACCGATTAATAGAATTAGTGCAAAAGATTATATATTTTTTTTTATTTTTATCCACTGCTTGCTTAGCTCTCTCACAAGACAAGGTATATATTTAGTACAACCAACCCATTGGCTTTAGAGCCTGGATCAAAAATTACTCTCTGAGCGTAGCCACAGAAGCACTGAGTAAAAGCTTAGCATGATTTTAGTCAATTGAGAAATATAAAATATTTTAATTTGTAGAAGTTGTAAACCCCCTGTTTCCATCCTGAATGGTTTTTTTTGTTGCTTATCTATATTTCTGCCATATTACAAGCATTAGCCTAATTTGAACAAAATCAAATCTGGCAAATGATCGGTGTAAAATGTATTGTAGTAATTTTACAACAGATCTCATTCCTAAAAGCCTGAGTTATTTTATCGAAATGATTTACTGGAAACAGTAACAGTACTTAATAAGAATTGTATTTTGCACTGCAGAGCTTTTTTATACTTTCACAACAGTAAACCACAGAACTGTACAGAGAAAGTACATGATGGATTAAGTGGTTCCAGGGGAGCTGTTAAATTTTTGTATTTATTTTCAATAATGCACTGTAAAGTGAAAAAGCTCACATACAAATGTATCTAATGAGCCATTTTAGTCTTTGGGGTAAATATTGTTTTCAAGCAACTGTTTCCCTTCCCCACATTAAATAAGGTTTCAGGGACCATTAGATTTGCTCTAAGCAACCATAAAATTGTTATTAGGTCTATGCAAAATGTTAAGTAGGACCCTAAACTGCAGGTAGATTTAGGATTCTAGTGGCACTGTAGACAGTAGCATAGGTGAGCATAGGCTCAATAAAATGTAGGTCACGTATTGTACTCCATGATCTCAACTGTAGATGACTGTATTGTACACTTCTGCCGAAATGACCCTTCCTTCACTCTCCCAGCAAGTAACTATCTCTTTTCCCACCATCTTTTGCCTATGTTGAGCTTCTGTTCAAGCAGTAGAGACCTGACCCTAACTTTTTTCTGCAGTGCTGAAAGCTGACTCCTGGCCTTGAAAAAGTAGTGATATGAAACCTGTGGGGTCTTGACCAAAAGGTGTAGAATAGCTACATCGCTCATTTTGATTCTATGAAGAGCTGTCAAGGAAGTAACTTCCCTTCTCTGAGATCCCCTTATGATCATCAGACATTCAGAAATCAGTAATCCTGACTGGTTTTTTGCTTCTACAAGCATTAAAAGAATAATATCCATAGCTCAGGGGTATGTATGTTGTCCAGGGGCAAAGAAAGTGGCCAGAACCAATAAGATAAAACAAAACTTAGTGTATCAGGACAAAAGTTCCCCTTCAAAATTTCTCTTCAATATATAAAAGTATTTTACCTTCTTACATTTAAGTAAAAAAACTATACATTTTTCTTAAAGAATCTTGAAGAATATTTTGAGCAAATATGAACTGTTTTTGTTGGATTGGGTTTTTTTTCCAAGGTAAAAAGCAATTTCTTCCTAATTTCTTTCTATGGATGCATTTTTTCAAGCAATATTAAGAAAACTTTAAGTTTCTAAAAAAGACTTCTTTGTTCCATCCATTTCTCTTGTTCCTTTCTTTCTTTTTTTTTTTTTCTTGTTGGATTCAATATAAATGTTGTGAAAGTTTTTAACATGATGATGCACAACAAATACATGGTAATCGAGTTCCAAGATTATTTTGCTATGTCTTTTTAATCAATTAACTGCTTGTATCTTATAAACTTTTATATGTAACTTTTTATTACACTCTATTAATTTAACAAGGTTTATACATCTGAAATAATTTGACTATATTTTTAAAGTGTGGAAACATTTAAAAGAAGGGTAACTATTTTAGAACTCAGCAATAGAGTTCTCCTCCTGCTGAAAATGTCAAATTTTTCATAAATGTGCCTGCAAAATTTGAAAACCACCTTATTAGAGCATGCAAAAACCTAGATTTGCACATAGCAGTATTTGCACTTGCAAAATGAATAATCATTATTATTTAGTGCTTCTGTTACAACAGAACACCCACGCCTAATCAGAAAAATGTTTCAGTTTGTGATAAATACTGGATAGACCTGTACTGAATGACAGTTCCTTAACCTGAAAAGTTCATATGACTTTATTTCTACAAATAAATATGCTTGAAAATTCTCTAGGTGTTAAAATATAAATTATATGTTAGTTAGACAGCAAGGTGGCTTTTGGACAAAGCTCATTTAATATCTGTTAGACCATCCAAAATATAGAGATGTATAGTACATGTGACAGGAATAATAATGCATGTTTTGATGGAAATTTTTTCTCATTCACATCACAGCTGACACTCCGTTTAACCCTTTGCTCAAGACAGATACACTTTCATTTATCCTCTGAGGCTTGCCATTCTAAACTGAGCTCTCTAGTGTCAGAAAGTAGCTAAATCATGGCACAGAGCAGATCACAGGGCTAAGAAAGACAAAGGGAAACGTGGCAGCAGGCACACAGCTATTCAATGCAATGGCAGACACTCTGAAACTAAAAGCCTCCTTTCAAAACTGGTAATCATTACAATACTCAGCACTTGTCTTTTCTTTCTGTACTGTAAAGCAGGAAGAGAGAGGGGCGTTCCTGAAGAAGACTCAACATCAGGCATAGGAGTTAATCGAGGTGCTGATCACAGCCATTTGTTATTTCCAAGGCAAATAATACCTTAACTTCAAAAAGCATCTTTTGTTTACTTGTCCAAGTGAATAAATATCTCCAGAACAATTCCCCTTTTCCTTAGCCCCAGCTGGAAACTGGCATATTTTTAACAGCGTGCAGAAAACCAAAAGCTGAAACTCATATGAGAAGGTGAAGCTGCAGGTGGGATTTAAATATCACAGGGGAATCTGCCCAGAAAAATGGAACTAATACCTTCAATCTTGTGCTGAGTGCTAGGGGATGCTTGATGATAGCAAGTGCTCAGGGCTGTGATTTTATGTTTTATCTGATAGTACCTCTACAACGTTGCTGTTGCTGGGAAACCTCTTCTTTACTGGCTCAGAGACGAGAATGCCTCTGCTATTGCTATGTAAAATTTTTCAACCAAAGGATCGACTGTGACTCTTATGTTATATGGGACTCAGTCCTCTGGAAGGGCACAAAGCATGTTAAATTAAAGCAAAACAGGAAAAATCAATTAAAGCTTTGTGCTGTATCCTCACGGGGACTATTCACTTTGTTGATACTAAGGGCAAGTGGAGGTGCCTTACTGATCCAAGGGAGGACATTTCTTACAGTACTCACTCTGTACTGCTCTATGTTGCTAAGCCCACGTGGGTGAACTGTGTTAGCACTATTGAAGACTCTCCATATCAACATTGTCAAAACACAACTAATGAATACAAAAACAGGTTATATAAGTTACCAGAGTACCAAAGTTCTCTCCAGTGGGAAAGATACCGACTCCCTGATGCATAATTCAAGACAGTGTGCTCCGAAAGTTGGATCTGCAGGAAGTCCCATAGCTGCTGTGATGAAAGTGGAGCTGCTCTGTAATAATTTATGAATACAATATGTCAGCTTGGCTATTGGTCTTGAATTAGCTGAGTTCAGCTTTAGGGGAAAAAGAACAACAGGGAGAAAATGTTTGACAAGGGAAGAGAGTGAGATTTGCAAAACAGTAATGTCCATCCAGGTGGCCTGGGAAATTCTACTGATGCTACGGCTGTCTGAAAAATGCATCTCATCTAAAATGGTGAAAACCCAAGCAGGCATAGGAAAAAAACTTAGGAAAGATCAAGAGATCTATTTCAAAATAGACAAGATTTATGTCTGAGCAGGCTGGGTTGCAACCTGTTGCTACAGTTTACAGAGAAATTAGGATGGGTTATTTTCCCATTAATGGATGGGAAGGCTTAACACAGGACAGATATGCATGTAGACTGCTATTTAAAAATCCATTTATTTGAAATATTTAATTTTACATATTTAAGACTCTCTTAATGAAAAGTTGCAAATCCATTCAGACTGTCTGGGTTAGCACAGTTACTACAGACACATACAGTGTCCCAGAGCCCAGCATAGTTATAGGAGAACTGTGAAACCTTGCCTTTCCCCTGGATAGCTGAAGGCAGGAAGCCTGACATGAAAAAAGAATTGAAGACAGACCTAGGAAAGGATGAGGGTATAGCTATTTCATGACAACTTCAGAGTTTACAGAGAGCTTTGCCACTCATTTACTACTCAGGGCACAAGAAGTCTGCCGGCAACATGTTTTCATGACAGCAACTTACCTTGTATAGAGCTTTCCCTTCCCTCAAAATACAAGCATAGAAATGTTTTGGAAAGATTGTTTTTTTAAAAAGTTTGCGATCTTTTTGTACCTTAGAAATTCAAACCCCTGAGGTAAAGTAAATCTACCCATGAGGAAAAAAAAAAGAGGAAAATAAAAACTTTCAGTAAAAAACAATAAAGCTCTAGAACATGCCTAAAGTTGCTTTCCGGTATAGAATAATCATATAGATTTCAGATCTGATATCTTGAGGCCTCTTAGGTTTGAAAGGAAAGGCTTTTTCCTATTATATAACAATGTTTTTCAGCAGGTACAGAATTCTTACTTAAATAGTCCCTGTGTGATTCCTACTATCAGAGATATTCTAACAAATGTTAGGAATTTGTTCTAACAAATTCTTGTCAACATAATAGACAGGCATTTTGGGCATTTAAGATTTACATTACCAGAAAAGAATGTGCTTTTTGGGATGGTTTCTAGGTTAATTTCAGGGGAGGAGAGGTTGTGGGCTGCTAGTTGTTTTGGTGAGGCAGATGCATTTCTATAAATACAGTCTACAAGAGGAGAGAGATAAAGGGTGGAGTTGTTTTTTTTTGCAATATACTATCAGTTGAGACTGATAATTGCACCAGAAGTTAACTGAAAAAGAATATATTTTAAATCTTTTGTGGCATCTGAGCTCTGAACATGAGAGAAGAGAGGAGGAGGAAAACCTATTCATCGTGTAAAGAGGTCTCTACAAAAAAAAAAAAAGTTAAAAAGAAAAATGGAAAATATAAAAAGGGTGAATTGAGAGTATTTTCAATAGTCAAAAATATATGTGTAGCAAACACTTCCAAAAAGAAAAGGATTGTTGATGTAATTCCATTATCTCATGGATATGTACAATATCTTGTACAGCCATTTGCAATCTCACAGGCATAATGGGAGCCATGTTGCAGAATTTGGGCCTGTACTTAAAATACAAACAGCCATCCACCCCACAGATCCTGATTGGAGAGGATTCACAGTGCAAAGAGCACTGGTAGTGGCTCATGGCACATCCTCCTCATCCGGTCTTTCTCCTGCAGCATAATTGAGGCCAAAAAAGGCACATCGCTGGCATGTGCTTGGACACATTCCTCTCTAGATTCTGTAACGGTCTCCTATTTATTCACATCTGGCATAGGTTGGAAAATCTCTAATAGGTAGAAAGTCTTTTGTATAATGTCACCTATTCACATTTTCAAAGCTTCTGACAATCAGTACTTGAATTACCAATAGGAAACACCTCTGAAAATGCTGCTGTGATACACAAGGTACTGGTTTTGTTTTCAAGACAAGCCAAAGCTAATGTCACATAATGGTGGAGGAGTCACTGGGCTGCTGCAGGTGCTAATTCTCTGATGACTCACAAAACTGAGGTCATGATTATGGTGTATTTCTCACTTAATATCCCACAGGTCTTTGTGTATGAATAGGGTCCTGGAACTGATGTTCCAGACAAATCCCATCTCCTCCTGTTCTTACTATTCCTGGAGATTCAGCTGAATAATGAACTCTTATTCCTTTGTCTTAAATTGTCACATAGTACTGGGTGTACTGTGATTGTTTCACCCTGGGAGTGGATGCCTCTTACTGAAAATCAGTAATCAATAGAGGACCATTACTTCCCTCACCGTGTTTTTTTAAGGCTTAATTGCATAATAAGACATTGCCATCTGTAATTATTTCTGGCAAGTGGGTATGTGTGGATGGGTGTCTCTTTCTTTCTTATGTAAATGGAGGTTTGGCTACTACAAAAAATTAGAAAGGAGATTTCATAGACTCTCCAAAGAGCACTTTACACTCTTATTTTATTCCTTTCAAGCTTTATGTAGTATATGTCTTTAATGATCTAAATTATCCTTATAGCACAAGAACCTGGTTCGACTATTTAAATCTACAACCTTTTCAGCTCTTAGTCCACCAGGGTAACTTTGGGCCAGAGAATCAAAATCAGCAATGAAAAAGTACAGCTTTATCTTAGCCAGCAACTGGATCTGCACAGCTAGACTTTTTCTCCATTTTTCTGAAAGGGAGCCTGGCACTATTGCACTTTAGCTACTTGCCAGTAGCAAACAGACAATTGTAGGTCATAGCCAGGTTTCAGAGAAGTTCTGGGGATTAACCTCTAAAATTTTGGGTCTAATTCTGCACGCCCTCCAGAAACAGGGCACCCTATGAAGTCAAAGAGTAGCCCTACCTTAAGAGGGCTTGATAATGAGCAATCCGTGGTGAAAAGAGAGATTTCGTTCAAATTATTCCAAGATATCTTTTAGAATATGTTGCCTCGGTTTATGTACTGTTCATAAAAATGAACTTTTTCATTACTTTAGAATTTAATCTCTAGCAGGGCAAAAAGTGGTACTAGAGTACCAATCTACTCATGCACTGAAAATACTATTGACGCAAAAAAAAATAAAAAGCCTTTTAGCAAAAATATCTGTGGCAGCAAAATATAAAGATGCTGATGAAAAGACATTATGCTTTTTCTCTGATTTTTTAAAAATAAAATTAAAATACTACACTTAGCTTTTTTGGGCTATCAAGAAAAACATAAAATGATAATTGTATCTAATGTAGCTTTAATATTTATTGAAATAATATAGCACAAAAAAAGTGATTCAATTGAGCTTTTAAGATGTAGTTTAAACAATACACATTTATATATTTTGCATTACTACAAAAGCTCACCAAAATCTTATTTCCAATAAATAAAATATTATATCATGCTTCCAATAGGAGCTTTCTTTTAGGTCTATCACTTGCTACTTTTTATGGCAATTGTTCCTGTGTTAATTAAAATAAAAATATTTTTTTAATATCGTGGCAATAGACCATTATTTCCAGCAAAATTACTCTGTAGGTCTTTTTAGTATGTTGTTTCATTTCAAAGCACAACATTACATACTTGAGCAGCCCACCACTGAAATCAAGCAGAAGCACTGTTATTGATTTCAGCTGGCTTTGCATTCAGGTTGCATGTAATGATGCATCGTAGCATCTTATGAAATGAACCCAGTAAGGAGCCTCAAGGCAAGCAGCATGAATTCTCTTATATCCACCATGGATATTTGTGGCTTGCTGACAGTTCAGACTACATTAAAAGTCTTCAGTGCATCTCTAGGGTATGAACTGCTACTGCAAATGCTGATTTTACTAATACCAGTGAGAAATACGAGCCTCAGCTGCCTGATTTGGCAAATAAAATGTCTGGTCTCTGTAGTCAGGCATAGAGGTCAGATGTATTTTTACTGGATTTTTCCTTTTTAATAGTGGCCTCCAGTTTTCCACAAGATGCTATCTTGCTATTGAAGCTCAGAGAGTGTCTGTATAGACAAAACTTTTAATACATAAAGTTTAGATAGTCCTGTTGCACATCAGATATAAAGCACTTCTTTTCACTCTATATTTCTATGGAAAAATATTGAACAAAATTTACTTTTGTTAAATAAATAGAAAACTCTTTCTCAAGAAAAGGAAAAAGTAAGTATATATATATATTTCATGTTGTTTCTTTTTCTTCCAAGTGTGAGTCTAAATTCTTTCTATTCTTCTCTATTTAGGTGAGTAGTCTCAGTAGGATACATTGGACTTAAATGCACATGTCTAAGGATGGGATATGGCTAGTTCTCTACCCTACAAGTAGGCACTGTTGGCGTCCTGATTTGGAGACGCATTTCTGACTTGTGCTTTCTCCCCTTTCCGGTGGAGATCATGTGGGCCTTTGTTCAGCAAACCATAGGAAATATTTTTTAAATATGACCTGCTAATCAAGTCCCTGTGAAGTCACAAAGGCTCGGGCATGCACCCCAAGCAGAGCAGCTGCTCAGGTGCTTTGCTGACTAGGAATCAGGTGGGATGAGGAGTCTCATGGCAAGTCTATGCTAAAAGCACATCTCAGCACCCTCCAGGCTAGCATAGTTGTGCTAGCCAGGATGAGAGTGGGCAAAGCCAAATTGCATTTCTTCATTGTCCTGCTCTGCCCAGTCCTCACCACCTCAGGGAGCAGGACTGCAATGCCGGCTCCTCTGTGTGCCATCCAAATGCTCCTCTAGCCACTACAAGGGGAGTTCCCAAAAACTTCACCTTTCTTCGCATGAGCTTGTAGTCCGCACTGCTTTCAAGCCAACTGGCTTCAGTGCACTCCTCACGAGAACTGAAGTGGGGGGAGTAGAACACAGAAATTAGCCACATCTTTTCTTCAGCACAGAACATTATGTTTTTATAGTATATGCTTGTTTGTGGGGAAGGCATTCTCCAGAGTGTATGCTTCAAAAGGTAGGAAGTTAAATTGGAGTTCCTGGCCATAGGAAACATTGACAGCTAAAAAAAATCCAAAACCACCGAATATTTTAGCACTTAATTTTTTGAAATATTAAAAGAAAGCACCCAGTACAATATGAATGTCAGAATAAGTATCTTTGCTGTGACAATGTGGGGTTCTGGATTAGGCCCTAACTGGCCCAAACTCTAGTAGAACTCCCTACCTTTAAAATAATCTTTATGATTAGACCAGAAATGTTGCCAAGTCTATGTAGCTTACAAAGAACTGCAGAAATTCTAAGATTTTGTCTCTTCTTGCTATGTGGTGTTGGCTGACCAAGATCTAATATTGAATACCTGACTGTTTTAGTACCCTTTATTCAGTGTTCATTATGTGACTTTTTAAATGAAGTCTGTGATTTGGTACCTAGCCATTGTTCAAGTCAATATCCTTGGCTTCTGCATTATAGAGACAAGAAAACAAAACTTTTTTGAACTTGTGTTACTGGCTTTTTGTATGCGCTAAATGGCCATTTGTGAAACTTGACAGCATAAAATTGTACTACTGATAGTAAATGGGTTTTTTTGCACTAGCCTTTGAGAACTGTAACACATTTCAGTATTTTTACAATGTATTCTCTAGAAAGTGTGAATCTATTTGTGAGTTCTGAAAAAAATATGTAACAATGAAACCTCAAAAGATGTTATGAAGTGTACAGTTTGTGATAATTTTATATTTAAAAAGACAAGAAAAAGAAAAGAACTCATTTGAAATAATTTTATTCTAATTGTTTCATATGTATTTTGAACAAGAAATAAAGTGATTAAAATTATTTTTTTGGTCTTTCTTGCAAAATCAAACTATTCAAACGTAAATAGAGATCAGTAGGTAATAATTGCAGAGATCATCTTTTCCTATTTATTCTCTCCCCTTTCCATACTGGAATTCCCTGTGCACTTACAGCAGGTTTCTGTTGACTTGATGCCTTAAGATCAACTCTAAAACAGAAATATCAGTTCATTTTGATTTCTATGGGTGGGAAGAGCAGCCTTCTTAAACTTTTGGTCCCAGGCTGAGCACCCCTGCCTTATCCAAGTATCATCTTTTCTTCTCACAAACATATTAGTTTAAAATTTTACACCATGAAGAGGTATAGAAACTTTTTGCCACCAGCTTTGCAAGGTTGAAGGCAGAATATCTTCAAACAAAAACAATGAAATCAAGCAGCCCTATTATTAACTAATACTTTATGTAATGCTTTTCACATTATCTTCCATTCCTGATATGATATTGTTTACTGTAATCTTCAAAGTCATTATACCATATTTCAAAAAATGGGCTAATTATTCAATTTAAGATTATTACAGTATTTAAGATTATTGAAGTATTTTACTTAAGAGACATAAGCCTAATCTCCAACGTCCTTGTACCTAGTTCCCTAATCATATTGATTAGAGAGACAAGAATTTTACCACCATGCAAAGGAAAAGAAGGTAGATTTGGACAGGGCTTAATTTGTGTTTAAATTGAGTTGGTGCTAATGACAACATGTTATGAAGCAAAGATGATCCAGGATAGACAGACTCAAGCATGTCAGATACTTTCTTGGCACTTAGCAGGAAAGCACTGTTTAAAGAGGAAACCTAAGCTGCAAGTGTTCAGTTTCAGCTGGATGTGATCTTTTTTTTCATTCTACCTACTGCTTAATCCCATCTGATAAAAACTGGGAAAAAACACCACTGTATTATATCTGCAGGACTGGAAAATATTGTCTGGAGAAAATTAGTATCCAAGTGCAACATACAAGCAATTGCCCTGTGGCAGGCTTTTGTAATTCTCCTGAAGTGAAACTAGATATATACTACTGAGGCTCAAATCCTGTTTCTGATCTCGG
>BJBW01000008.1:661581-722809 GCA_004320125.1 Scolopax mira
AAAACTGCTTGCCTTTCTATCTAGCAAGAAAACTGTCATTCCAGTTTTCCATTGCCTTTAATCTTAATATTTCCTCTTCAATATGTCAAATAATCATTTTCATTAGAGGCATGGGTTCTGATGGATATGAGTAGTACAGTTTATTTTGGAAAATTAGCTATAATTCACACAGAAGCAATACCACCTTCTCTAAGATTTCATTGCAGTCTGTGCAATATTATTTCCTCTTAAAGTCATAATTCTTCTACTTCAATCATCCCTGGATGTTTCTGCATTCCCTACAATAAACAAATTTACTAGACCACAGAGGAGCTGGAGAACATACAGCTGAAAAAGGGTCAAGAACTGGAGAGAAAACCAGGAGATTTTTTGGGAAAAGAGGAGAAGAAAGAAGGGCAAACAAAGTTCTGAAAGATTTAACCTTCCTATTAGTTCTGCTTCAATGAAGAAGCAAGAAATAGGTGTTCTCCAGGGAAGTGTGGTGGGTTCTCTGCTCCCAGGCATAGGCTGCATGGGGAGGAGTGTTGGGCTGGTGGTACAGATGTCCTTCCCTTCTGAAGTGCCATGTCCCTAGCCTGGTCCCAGACCATGGCTCAGGTTGTGTTGCATGGGGAGAGGCTTTGCCCTTACCCCTCTCCTGCTAATGCAAGTGAAAGGTCTCATGATGCACTACAATATGTTGTTTCCAAAATTCAATGTGTTTTCAGGCAACCTTACGGTTTGGGAAAACTTTTGGCAGCTATAACCTCCCTTTCCAGCTTGCCTCAGAAATGCACTAAAACATCCTATTGACTTGAGGAGAGGAGAATGGCTCTTGTAAAAAACCACACTGTTCTACCCTTTATGCCAGTGAAGAATAAACATGATATAATTTCACAAATTATTAAATATTCTTACACACAGAGAAGAACACTCTGTCTCAGCCAATGCAAACAATTTCCGCAACATTAAAAGTGATGCAAATGGGAATCAGAGCTAAATCTGTATCTCCTGTCTTCTAGGTCACAAAACTACCATTCCTTTAGATGGAATATATGAGAATTTCCCAAAGGAAAAGTTGTTATGCATATGGAGGCAGAAAATAAATATTATAAAATATATATACAATGCCCTCTTATCCTGATAAAACACATTGGTTCAGATAGGGAAACAGAATTATTATTTTCTCACTATATTGCCTACTATGTCATTCTGAAGTTGAATAAAAGCTCTCCTGCTACTACAGTTGTAGATAACAGAATCTGTTGTTTAACTCAATGTATTTTTAGAACAAAAAGTCTTGTGTAAACTCTCTTCTCTATATTGTTTGCATGCAGCTCAGATGATCCCAATGCCGGTTACAGTCATATAAAGCAGATTATTTTAAAGGTTTTAAGGCTATGGCAGTATAAAGACAGAAATCTTTATTGCTTGTCACATTCTGAAGGCGTTTTTCTGGGAGCAATACAAGTGCTCTGATTTTCACATGCACTGATTTTGCTTAACATACCCACCATACTTAAATTGCTCAATTACTTTCCCCTCTGGAAATTTAAAATGCAGCAATCACAGCCTAAGGTCTTCTGCTGAAGTGCTAAGCATACTCACTCCCACTCAGGTGCTCTTTCGCATTGTCCAGCATATATCTTTTATGTCCTCAAGCTTCACACTACACCTCTTCAAAAAATAACAATTCTCTTTGTCAGCATCATACATACCATTGAGTAGTACATTTCCAGTTAAGATGACCAGCCACAGTTTCCTATTTTAATTTCTTTCAGAGCATTTCAAAATAGTCTCTTTGCTCTAATGCTGCTTCTCAAGAAATGCAATGAAGAAAATTTCTTTGCTGCAAAGAGTAAGTGAGTTGGTTGCACGTCCCAACTCTTAACAGAATTTCAAACATAGAGCCTTTGAGGATCAAAATTTTCTTTGGAGGAGTGACTGAAGAAGACTTGCTCTAAGGTTGGCTGTTACGAAGCACTCACTGAGATTCAAGAATCAAGTCAACATCTGAGACTTTACATATTAAATACTACATGTGATGTTATACAAAAAAAATTTATTTGTAAAGTCTTTGCAATAGTGGGATTGAATAGACATATTCTATGCCGAGCTGCTTGTGTTTTACTCATTGAATATTAATTTTATCAATAATACAAAAAAAATACTAAAATCATTGAAGTATGATAATGGTTTTGTATTTAAATACAGATAAAACTAACAAACCAGAGGTATGGCTCACTTATACTCAGATTTTATTTAACTTAGAATTTACATTTGGGGATTCTTGACATTTCAGATCTTCATTTCTAAGCTCTATGTTCACTGAGTCAACAAACAAACCTGCCTAATAAGCTTCTCTGCCATTTAGCCTTGTTCTTTAGGATATGTTTGTAAAAACCAGCTTGTTAAAACTGAGTCAAGAATGACTTTTGGACATCACTGTATCAAAAATCATGAAATAGTTTCTTTAAGGTAACATTCCACTTAAATTGATCTAATACCAAGTCAGTCTGAAGTGAGCCAGCTAGAGAGCTTAGATAGTCATACACAACTTTTCTCATCATTAACAAATTACAATCAAGCAGAAAAATACCCATGCCTAGGTCCTTAAGGCCAGAACCCTGACCAGCACAGAAACCAACTTCTGAAACCTGGAAGTTATCCTGAGAGACAACATCAAGCAATTCTTCACTGATTTTCCTTTGTGGATTGTGATTCTGACCTAAACATGCTGAGATTTAGACAAATAACATCAGGTCTTCTGACTGTTGAGGTGGGCATGGGAAACACCTGGCTGGAGTGAACTGGCAGCTTAGTTCTGTGCATACACTCAAAAGGACAACAGAAGGTTGTAGCAAAACTTTGGTCTAGTGTTGTGGCTACTGGCTAAAACATGGTGTAGATGTTCTAGGAAATGTACGTCTGTGCTTTATTCCTAAATTGTTGATCAGTTCTTTATTCCTAAAACCTAATAAGATCAATCTATTAAGCTTAAAGATTGTGAATTAAATCTGTCACCCAAGCATATAACAGTGGCAAGCATCAAAAAAATATTCCCTCCTCTTCTTCCGAAGCTCTGAGAAATCACTTATGTATTCAAAATGACCACCTACTGCAATAACATGGCTGATCATTCTCATTGTCTTGCAAACATTTTCACTGGCAGCAAAAACTGTTTCACATGCTCTAGCTGTGGCACAAATTCTCTTTAATGAGATCAGCATAACCATAAATTCAACCACCATTCAGGATGTTTCAGAGAAGCAGCCTTTGGCATGAGACAAAAGGAAGAAATCCAGGATAGATAAGAAAAAGAAAACAAAGTGTATTGTCAAACTACACAATGTTTGGTTGCTTTCAGCTGACTCCCATTAGTTTCCTTGGCCCAATTTTCAAGTGACTTTACATAAATATCTCTAGCAGGAAAACAAATGTCTGTCAGGCAGATAGATCCATTTATCTGAGTAGCAATAGAGCCTGTTTTCTAATTCTTTCGAATGAGAGAAGGAAAGCTGTCTGACACTACACATCCGTGGTGCCACATGGGGTCTTAGCCACTTGATTGTGATAACCTGCCTACAGTGTGGAAATACCAGCTAATTTTGGTATCTGTTTTATTGCATAAAGAACTCACAAGCTCATATAAACTCTGATTTTCTTCCAAATGCAGTGAATTATATGTAATTTTGACTGACATTGTTGTCTGATAATATTTATCAGTGTGCTTGCCTGCTAGTAATAATTGGATTTAAATATTTCCATTGAGTTCCAATTGAATTTGGATATTTAAGTTATATTACACAGAAAAATAGAGGCTGCATACTCAAGTAAAATGATATCAATCCAATTGAAAACCCATAAGTAATGTTTTAAAAATGCAAGCCGTATGAATGACTGTGTAAACATGTTATGAAATTAAATTTTTTTAAAGTGTTAATTTTTTTCTCTTACCTCAGGAATAGTAGATGTGACTAGGAAGCTCACATCTAGATTCTTGCCTGCCTACCAATGAAAACAAACTCCTATTTTGTTTCAGATAGAGACCCTACCATAGCAAGCTGTGGAATTCAACCGAAAGGAACTATTGTATTGTTCCCTTTCAAGTGTGTCACCTAAAAGCCTTCTACACTGCTTCATGGTTGATATTTAGGTGACTTATTTCTTTCCCCAGGGGCAAAACGTTAAAAATCCAGGATTAGCCTGGGGAAATAAGTGTGATCTCTGACATTTCACTGTCTTCATGGCTTCTCTTTTTGCTTCAGGAAGGAAAGTACCTATGAAGACTTTCCCCATAACAAGTTATTCTCTCCTCAATCCAGGTGACTTCAAATTGAAATGGTACTCTGAAAAGCTTAGCCCTTTTCCTATCTTCTCTATCCCCCTAGCTGGACGAAGAGGAACAATGTGACATGAAACCACCATTTTCCTCTGTACAATTGTAGCCCTGACATACAGCAGTTGTAGAAGATAGTGTGGGATGATGGTCTATTTTCCTCCACTGTGTAAACAAGACCATGTCCTATCCTCGAGGCAAATGCCCATTAGCATCTACTCTTGTTAAACAATACTTCCAAACTCACTAGAATGATAAGGAACCAGCAAAAAAGGAGAAAGAGAAGGAAATGGAACATACCAAATTCTAGAGAAAGTCATACAGTTTTGATTCTCTAGGTGATCCACAGATGGCATTACTTGGTTTTGTTCATACTACTTTGTGTGCTGAACACTGCAGACTGGCACATATTTCTAAGTAATTGTTTTGTCCAAAAAAGTTGAACTAAAAAATGGATTTATTTTTAAAATTGATTGTGCAAGGTGAGATGCTAAAGAGTAAGAATATATTGTTTCTTAGCTTCAAAAGCTTTCAGCATTACAGCTGATTGTCTGGTGAATGATGACTCTTGCCAAGTGCTGGCTTCATTCTACTAAAAATAATTTTCTGTGTTGAATTCAGGCTGCCTGTTGCTGTCAGTATTTGATTAGCCACCAGAATATATTATTCTTCTCTTGGTCCACTGACACAAGGCTTGATGATGTCAGTATTAATCAAAATGCCCTAGGGCAAGAATAGAGGAACACAGACAGATTTCCTTCAGCTGTTTACCTAGGAAGCAGAAAAACTCAGTGACTTTTATCATCTATCTTCAGTAGCAATGTTTGGTGACAGCAGTCAGACAAATTACTTTGAGGGTTTAGTGTCACTTTGTATTATTTAGATTTAATAAACCAATGAAGTTTCTTATTTTGGAACATACATTCAAAATGCAACCATTTTGGTTCAAATAAACCTATGCCTTCCAGAGAAACCAATGAGATATACAAAAAGACATAATATCTCTCTAAGTACAAAGGTGTATTCTCCCCTGGAAGAGGAGTGTTCTTGTCCCCTGTATCCACCATAGAGTTCCCAAATTGGAGGTGGATTTATTACTGTTCATATTCTTGACTGTTTCTGACACAATTTGGTTTAGCCCTCTGTGATGAGTAAGGCCAAACTAACATTGTTCAGTTCTTGTTTATGAGGAGCACTGGTGCACTGGCATACTGTATGCAATCTGTAAAAGGTTTTCAAACTGATAGATTAAATTATTGTTTATCAAGAATACTATAGCCTTTGATTTAACCATAGCCTTTTGTCTATACAAGGTACTAATGAAAATATTGACATGATCCTTTTGAACTGGGAGTTGCCAGATATCTCAGGTATTTTAGGGATCCTACAGCATTTCTTCTGCTGTTTTGGGGGTTTGGTTTTGGGTTTGTTTTTTTTTCCCCAAAACCTCAGTCTTTGGCCCCACAAGAATGTGCTAGGTTTAAAGTTTTTATTAAAGCAAATGTTATTGTTATTATTGTTCTGTAAATTTGAAAGTGCAACTGAAGCATACCGGGAAGACCACAAATTCAGATACATGTAAATGTTGACATTCACCACACACAATTACATATCAAATACATTTTTAAATAGTGTTGTGAATTTCTGACTATTTGGATTGGAAATATTGCATTTACACTCCTGAAAAGTCTGTAGTTTACTTGAAGTAATATGGCAATTAAAGCTAACGATTTGTTGGGTGGCATACTAGACAGATCATGTGTAAGAGTTTGCAGGATAGCTCCTTCTTTAGGAAAGGCAGAATTAAGCTTTCTGAATGTAAGCAAAGCCAAGATTATTTTATTCATTCCCTGTCCTACCCACCTGCATGGACAAACAGTTCCTATTCTGACCCTGAGAGTAGGAAACTATTTCTCATAGCGGTAGCCTCAGAAGACCCCTCAGTCCCTCTGTGCTTTCCTCAGCTGCATCAGCTTCATATTACTCAATCCAATGAGCACTTATTTAACAAATATAAAAGTTTATTTTCCCCTCTTGTCACAGAAAAAGGAAAAATTTCCCTTTCCCTTTGTTCCATCTTCCCTTATATTCAAACCTCCAAACAAGGAGAAAGCTGGCTGTCCTGTTCATTTCCTCACGACCTAAAGTCACCTCAACAGGCATATGTAGATGAAGGTAACTTGTGTCATGCTGTAATTAAGATCAAGAAATCATTCCTTCACCTAAAATCAAGCTATAACCATAACTAGTGACTGGGTTTTCCTCTACTTGTCCCCACATTCTGATAACATTGAGCATTGCATGTTGATTTCTAAATGCATGATACTTATATCCCATGTCTTTTGTGACCTCTTGCTGTTTCAGAGATTTTTTATTTTGTCAAATCTGAACAAACACCACAGCTGAATAAGCTCTTTCAAACTCCTTTTTTCTATCTCATTTAACATAATGACAAACTGCTTGTTACTAATGAGTAATGGTGCTTTCTTCATTTCACACATACGTGCTTAGAACAATCTGTTTGTTTCCATTAAAGTGATTCTGAAACTTCCTATACAGTAAATCTCAGAAGACGTGAAAGTTGTAGACATAGCCTTTCTTCTGCCTTCCTTTCTACTAGTCTTCTACTAATCTCTTCCCCCGTGATTCCAGTTATCAAGTGTTACAGGATGGGGTAGGGAAAATCTCATTCTTTGTTGAGTTATTCTTACACTTGACATCCCACAACTGACTGCCACGACCAGTGATGCTCATGATCTGCTTGCCTCAAAGGTTCTCAACACCTTTGCAACATTCATAGTGACTAACACTATTGTTTACTCCTCTACTCTACTCTACTCTTAGGACTAAGGTGCTCTGTGATTCTAAGGGGCTAACTAAACGTTGTCTACTTATTCTGACACTGTTGTCAACTAGCCTTAATTTATGCTAACTCCTATATTCACTTGCATACTTGTTATTCAATACATTTTGAATACTTTTTCTTCTTGTCCTTCTTACATTTTTTCACTTTTCACTAATTTTTCCCCTGACAAAGTATCCTGCAAAAAGATTGAATTCAAGTTTAGCTTAAAAATGTAATTCTGTGGACAACGCACCATATGGAACTAGTTGCCAGCTAGAATACCTGGTGATGCCTCCACTAACTGAAGCAGCAGTGACCAATTTCACCTGCTAAAACGCACCAAAACAATTGTATGTGGAGTCGTATAAATTACAGATTATAAAATTATCATTTTAGGCAGCTCAACTAGAAAAAAAAAAAGACAAACCCGAAAACCTTAAACAAAAAAAATTTAAAAGTAGCAATAGGTAACATCTAATTTGGTAATATGGCATCATAACAACAAATAATTAGTTGACATTTACCCATGTATTACTTGAAAAAGTTTGCAAGTATTTCTATATGCTTGAAAAAATTGGAGAAAGCAACAAAAAAAATTCTTTGGCCTGTCTCTCTCATTTATATATGTAAAAAATGCCCACCCATCTCTGACTATAGTAGAAAAGATTTCATGTCATCCCAAAGAGGATGTCCCTGGGACAAAGCAGTGGGTAATCACCTTGAATATGAACAGACATCAGTGACAGTGCCCAAAGAAATTATCTCAGGAGAGCACCCCTTATCTTTCAGTTGTATCATGCTCTTCCAGAAGAGAAGCCAGACACAAGGACATGTCCTAATATTCAGAGCAAGTCGTAGTCTTACTTTTGTAAACCTCAGTAGTGAAATGCTGAATATTTCATCTCACAGTGGCTACATGGGCTAGGAATAAGAGTATAACTGTATTCCAGATGCAGGATTAATTCTTGAATGAACAATGAGAACATTTGCATTAGTGAGAATTTGGAAGCCCACAGCACTCCCACTGCCAATTTTTAAAGTATAAACTGTAGCGAAGAGCCAAAAAAAAAAAAAAACTAACCAAAATAAAAACAGCAGGAGGAGAGAAGTTCTTGAGAAATAAAAAAGAATGCAATCCTTTATGAAGAGAACTTTTCCCCTGAAGAGGATTAAATTCACCCTGTGGTTCCTCCTTACGTATAAACTGCAATTCCACCTGCAAGTCTTCAGTTCTATGTCTGTGTTTCTTCACAAAAGATACTACCATTTCTGCCAGAAAGTACCAGTTACAGAGAAATTCCCAATAGATAACTAGTCCAAGAAGACTATATCAAAGACTCCTGAAGTTCAATTTCTTCTAGTCTGGTTTGGTCAATAATGTGAAAACGAGCCCTCTGACAAAGAACTAAGTTGATTTGATTTGATGCCTTTTGAGAGACTTAGGAAAAGTAAACATATCCTCCTTGGATGCCTTCTTCAGACCCTTATATATACCCAGAGTTTCTTCATGTAATCATTAACAGATGCAGGTAATATGCTGCTTTAGTCATTTTCTACAATTAGGCTTTGGATACCTGCTTACAGTAGTAATCTTGATAATCACAGTTGACATTTCCTGTGTGCCTAAAATCAGATTATTTTTTTCTATCTGAAAAAAATAATCTCTGCGTTCCTGGATGTAGAAGTGTTTGATCGGTTTTAGCTAAGATTAGCATCTTGTAAAAGGTGATGTGCAGGTTTTACGGACACAGACAAACATCAAGGCCTCTACAGCAACAGTGTTATTAAAGCAATGAGCTTTTTTAGCATCTCCAGTGCACAAGGGTCTGCTATTCAGTTGTGACCTTACTTTTTACAGAGGCTCATCTCGTGAGTGGTGATAGATAATTTAATTCTGAACTTGCTGTCACTTCTGAGCTGACACCTACCTAGTGCTATGTGTCAGATCTGCCATTCATATTGTGTTAGCTGAGCATGTTCTATCCTTGAGTAGACAGGAACACACAGATTTTTTGAAGACTCAAATAATTACCCTCAGTGGAAATTTTATGAAGGCGATACTTGGAAAGAAGACTGGACCCCAGGCAAGTCTTTTGTGGTGGGTTTTTTTCTTTGTTTCTACCAGAAAAAATAATGTGGTTTTACTTGATCTCATTCTGTCCAGTGTGAGTACTGACTCATCTCTTGGCTGGCATTGAGTTTTGGGACCTAAGTGCAGTTCCTTGCAACAATTTCTTTACTTTGTCATTATTCCACACTTGTATTTTCATGATTAGCAGGTTTAAATGAATGGTTTCTTAACTCATCTGAGGAACATTGGTCCTATACAAACAAAACGATGCAAGATATTACTGGATTTGTCGATATTATGACTGCAAAGCATGGACTCAGATACAGTAGTCCCCATCTCTGCTCCTCCTAGAGAGGATGGGCTTATGCACAGGCTAGGAGATCTGGGATTACCTACTGTCCTTGGCTCATTTATTCTTAAAAAATACACAAGACAATGTGAGGCAAGCATGTAAAAATTATTTCAATAAGTTTAATCCTGTTTTCAAAAGGAAGGGAGAAATGTAATTTTGCATTCTAATTTATTTAGATGCATTTGTATGTTCTTTCTCCTCAAATAAATGGTGTCAAACAACCATCCGTGTAATGTACTGTAGTCCCATACTGCAGCTATTTGCAGTGACTAATATCTTGTTGCCCATCACCTAAGCTATTACAATGCCAGATATGCTAATTACTTCCTTGAATGTGCAGTACAAAATGTGCTTGGCTTGAAACCATTCTTTAGAGAAGTAAAGCATGTATTTTTTTTCCTGGCAGTTTAATTGCACAACTGTCAGCTAGATCACAGCAAACATCTTTTCCTTCCTCATCTTTCATGCCCTAGTCTGTATTCTTGCAGTGTGCCTGCAATTGCTAAGTAGGACAAAAAAGTAAAGAAGGAAAGAAAGAATATTTACAGGTTACAAAGCTACATATGTGGTTTTCTAACTACAGGTATAAATATAGAGTAACATAGTCTTCAGGAAAAGGAAAAAAATCATAAGCCAATAAAAATAAGCCAAACTTCCACAAGCTTTGTTGGTATGTCCATCCTATGGAGTTGTACAAAGGCCATGGAGTTGAAAGTGGGTATTTACACTGACAGAGGTAGTATTTGATCTGCCTACATAAGCCAAGATATGTTGCATCAACCTGCAGGAAGAACTTTCACAGCATTTAAGAACTATTTTGCAAGTGGGTAGGGACAGAAGCCAACTGAATGGCTGGCTGCTTAAGTGTCATCAAGAAACACCACAGAGGCTAGACCAGGATGGTGCATCGTGGAAGGGCAAGAGTAAATGTCAAATAGAGGCAGGGTGGAGTCGTCCAAAAAGTTCCTTTTTTTTTTTTTAATAAATATTCTAAAATATGGACTCACTAGTTAGAAATTTCTTGCTTTTGTAATTTTACATGCTCAGGATAATAGTTTTAACTCCAAACAATGCACTTTTGCTATTTTAAAATTAGTTTCAGTCTAACAGAAATCCTACTTTATCTTTGAAAAAGAACTTTTCCTCTATTCCCGACCTCCCTTACTCCTACAGATAAAAATAGGAAATCCTTGGAGTTCAACCTTAGCTTCAGGTAAGAATTATTGCTTACTTTTACATCTCTGTGTTAGAAAATTACCAAGATCAAGTCCAAGTTCTTCATTTTATCTATCTCCAGGAGCACCTTCAGTCCACATGATAACTCCATATGCAAAATACCCAGACTATTTTTTACTCTTTGTTTGGCCCAACAGCCTCCATCTAAACTCTCTGTGCTACTGCCCCGTGATCACTCTCAGGTGGACAAGACAGTTTGGCATGCCCTTTAAGTATTGGAACACTGTGACCAGTGTTGGTATTAAGACTGTTCTTTTTGGGAATTTGTTGTATGTACCTCATCTTTATGACATTTGAAAAAATATCAGGCTTTCAATGTCACCAAAGATTTCTTGAGCATCCAGATAAAACTTAAGAATTATTATAAAATAGTTTATTGTAACTCAATGGCAAGATAAAATTCACTTGAACCTTGAAACCATGTATTGTGAGGAGTGGTACTGTTTCATCTGCATGGAAAAATTAAAAAATATTGTGTTGCTGTAACATTTCACCTGCTGGTACAACTGATAACTGCAATTTCTTAAACTTTCTTCTCAAAACAGGTCAAGATCATTCTGTAGCTTTTATTTAGTCATGTTGATATAGTGATTAAATTCTAATCTACTCATAGAAACAGAAACTTCAGCCTTGGGTATTTAACATGGAAAAACACAGACTCAAGTTAGACCCCTGGTCTTAATCTCAACTAAATGAAAGGTCTTGGAAAGGATTATAAAAATAATATATCATTATAGACACAGCCCCCTCATGCCTTCAAAAGCAGCCCAGAATAATAGTAATATGGAAAAGCAACAAGAAATGGGGAGGAGGAAAGCGTATGACTTGCCACCCAGCCTGTAAACCCATGGTGAGCATAACCATAAGGAGTGCATGGAGTCATATTCCAGCTGATTACAGATGAGAAACACTACAATTTTTCTGCAATAACCTCTGAAAAACAGTCCTTTTCCTTCAGCCAGAACCACCATAACTAAACCAGCTAGTTAAAAGATGTGACAGCACCTTAAAATATCTTATTGTCTTTTAGAGGAGAAAAAGGGATTTCTAGAAGAGATAATATATTTTAATAGGCCAACACATGTACATGATGTTGTTGTGATCTGTGTCTGTGATTTTTTTATTTGTCTATGATTTTGATCCTTCAATATTTTTTATATTTTTTCTGCATTCAGATGCTTGAGGTTTTTTTAATGAAACAGACACTCCTATGTTTTTTCTCATGTATTTTACAGAAAATTAGAGTAACACTATCCATATATTTTACTGAAAGAGAAAATAGCAAAGAAAATAACATGGTGAAAAGCACACACAAAATGGAAAGCTGTGTAATGTGCAAGGACCTAGATGAATTTTTCACTGCAATCTGAAATAAAATATGACAATCTGAAGGTTCCTATTTTTTTAATGTAATTCCAATGGCATTTTGCAGTTCAAGGGTTACTTTCCAGTGCACCTTTTTACATTCATTACACTGAAACACAAAAGCAGCAGTTTTGGATTACCTTGCTGTTCCTAGGATCTCTATGCCTTTTGTTTATCTGTATGGAAGGACAGTGACTGTAACCTTGATATACAAAAGCTTACCCCTCCCCAGTTTATGTGCCACCCCCACAACACACACATGCAGAATGTCACCATTGTCTGACAGCCCTTGCACTCTGGATCATTGCAAATTCCATCTGTAATTTACTGAAGGGCTCATAGATATCTTCTAAAATGCCTATTTCTTTGAAGTCTCTGTGTCTTTCTCTTGCACTTCTTGATGATTAATAGGTTGATAGTGCATGTCTTGCCTCAGGCATTTCTTACGTAGCCTTCAGCTAGCCAAGAGCTTAGTGGTGGGCGAGCAGTTCTCTCAACCTGACAAAACCCACAACAGCTAAAGAACTACATAATGCTGTGTGTGTGTGGTGGGGGGAATGAGGAGAAGCATGGTGGAAAATGGCTCTTGTCACCACTTACCCTTTCAGTAGCCATCCCCTGCAAACCACACCAGCAGTGGGCAGTGAGGCTGGCACATTCATGTCAATGCAAAATGGAAAAAGATTTAAAAATACTTTTTAAAAGCCCTCAAAGGAAGGAGATAAGATATGTTTCTTATTCACTTGTAATTAATTAGATTTTGTGTTTCTGTTGAGTCTCTCTTGTGCTCATGAATTCCAAAGACAAAATGCTGGGTTACTAGGGACAAAAAAAAATATGCCAAAATCTAAAATAAAGAGAGAAAAGGTATTGCAGTATGGTTGCCCTGATGCATTTTGTGTTGAAAATTAACGTGTCAATCAGAATAAGAGAAGATTTTTATTTCTGTTTCTGTCGTTAAGTTGTGCTAAGAAAAGGCAAAGTGTGAGCCCCATGCATTCAGCACTAGAAGTGTGAATCATT
The DNA here is from genome assembly GCA_004320125.1 of Scolopax mira. NCBI lineage: Eukaryota > Metazoa > Chordata > Aves > Charadriiformes > Scolopacidae > Scolopax > Scolopax mira. Next base: position 674,792 of record BJBW01000008.1, read on the forward strand.
TGGCACTTTTGTTTGTTACAGTCATCCTGGGAAGTTTCCCATTGTGTACTTTCAAAAAGATGATTGTCACATGCAGGAGAATGAGGAATAAGCTTCAGCTAATGACCGTTCACACAGCCAAAAAATAGGCTTGACTATAATCCAAGGGAAGAGGTAAGAAGAAACGAACACACATTAATATAAATTCTTTTAAGGTTCTGTAAAAGACTTATCTATGTAGAATTGAAGTTTTCTGTTTGCATGAAGGCCCGTGTCTCAGAAAAAGCCAGGCACTGCATCAGTGAGTCAATGGTCAACTAAGCCAATGTTGTGAGGGTTTTGGAGCATTGCATTGCCAGATCTGTCAGAGAAAATCCTTCATTGCATCCAAGTGCTGCTCAAGTGTAAAATTCTGGGAGTCAATTCTTGTCACAATGTATGCTTCACAATAATGTTAAAGCAGTCAGAAGCATTGGAACAGATGAGCCATTTTTCTTGCAACCTTTGGCGACTTCTTGAGAAACTCCCTCCCTGAAAAGTATTCCATGTGATAAAAATGGAGAGTGACTGGCAAACAGCTAAAATGTCATATCTATGATAAGCTCTTCTCTTATTAAAGCAGTTTTCTGCTAAGCAAAGATGGGCATTTTGCTATATCTGAATGGTACAAAAGGTGAATGTTAGTAATGAGATTCTGTCTGCCTTCCCCATATCCACTGCAAGCACTTGTTTTAGCATTCAGAAACTGTGCTAGATGTTGCCTGACCCTCCTCCAAGTGGAAAAGGTGTTCGAGTTTTGCTAAGTTTGTCTCTGTCCTTATAAATAAAAGGTCTACTTATACTTGAATGTCTGCTGTGTACTGTGAAAATATGGTGTAGACTTGACTGAGTGAGAGGATCAATTATGATAACAAATGAAGAACAAAGAGATCACGAAAACAGGATGGAAAAATAGTATGAATCAACACTGGGAGTAGATTGAAAATAAAGAACCTAGAAGAACGTAAGCAAATTGCATTATATAGGAAGGTTTTCATCATGTGAAAGAACCACTTGAATCAAATTAACCTAACTCTCTCATTGAAAGAGGTCCTTTGCACCTCACCTCAGCAGCTCTCTCCCTGCAGGACCTCAGGGAGCCCTAACACAGAGGACTCCTCTCTATTCATAGGACTCTACAACAGAGGCCAAAGTTCAGCAGTAATATGAGCAGTTTAACAGAGAAAATGGATAATTTTCCAAAACAAATTGTTGACAGCGATGAGGAGAGATGTCTATGAGCAACACAGGCTTATCATTGACAGTGGATTACCTTCAAGATGACCGTTCCTCAAATTATGATTTAATGTCAGTGTTGCTCTACATGTAGCATGTCTAAGTTACTTCTATTTCTCCTCTTCTCTAGAGAAAAATTCCAACCACAAATTTTTCAGTAAAATATTGAGTTGTAACAGTTCCAGTCCAATCTTGACCTTCTGGCAGATTAGTGAGGAACATTTTAACATCTTTCCCTGCTGGTTTGCTGTAGATTCCTTTTGTGGTGTTTATTACCATTTTGCTTTAAAATGAAATGGTAATAGTAATGCAAAAACAAAAACTCAGCATCAGTTTTATGATGTCAGTTTCTACCAGTTTCTGTGTTGCCAGTTTCACTGTTTGACTGTTGTGAGCCTAACAATAATCATGAGGTTTGGGGCTGGGTTTTTCATTTTAATTTCCTTTTATAAAATAGTATCATGAAACCAAGCACTATTCCATACCCCACTCAAATCCACTGATCAGAATGAACATTTGGCCACAATTCAAGGCAGAACTTAACCTGCAAAGATGAAGACCACATACAATGTATCTTAGCTGAAATGCTTTTATTTGACAGCTCTTGCAGAAACTTTCTTCAAATAATACATTTAGTAAACAACTGGTCTGAAAATTAACTGCATAATTAGCAGTTTGGGTACACAAATAGCGGATAATTTATAACAAAAATAGCTTTAATTGGCATGAATTTCCATAATCCTCTGTAAGAAAACACAGAACTGACAGGGCTAGAAACTGACAAGTGACTGAGAAGGATGGGCAGAAAAGTCAAAGGAAAAGGTACTTACCCATCAAAAGCTTGGGACTGCTAATCATTACAATCACACAAATCTTTGCTTTGCCAGTCTGGGAACTACCAGACATGGACTTCATTCAGGTTTTTCTTTCTTTTTACAGTTAGTCGTCTCTAAAAAAATGTCCTCTCGGTTACAAGTTCCAGGATGCAGATCCTAAGAGTCTTCCACTGGAGGTGCGCATCTCTGCACAATAAGTTTGAGCCAGCAGGCTTGCCTTTCTTACCTCCTTTTTACACCCCAAGTGCCCTTGAAAATCACCTGCCTTAGAACTTAAAATCATAGCTCTAACTCTACTGTGGAATTCCAGAATAATAAGTCCAAAAAGAAGTCCTAAGGCCCCAAAACCTTTACACAGGTGAGCCACCTTTGAAGCCAGATGCAACTTTGGAATCAGATCCTGGTTCTCAGGGTCATATCCAGCTGCAGATCCTTCTCCCTGTTGACTTAAGGATATGATGATGAGATCTAGAGTCAGGTCAGCTTAAAAGTGGATGCTCAAGGCAAAGTCACAGCCTTTCTTCTGCAGACCATCATAAACACCAGGTTTTTCATTGCTGTAGCAAGTGAGGTCCATCAGAAACATATAAGACAGAATACTCCAGACCAAGTGTGCAACTTTCTGTGCACTTAAATTCAAAGAAGTTGTAGTCATTATGATTATTGAAAAAGAAAGATTGGAAGCTACCTTTGGATGTGACCTAGACCAACCCTTGCTCAAAGCATGATTTGTCTACCCCTGTGCTAGATGCCTTCAGATCTCTCAGTAGCTGGGACAAGGGGAAGAGAGATGCAGCAGAGCTCAAGCACCACCCAATGTTTCCCTCCTGGGCACTTTACACCCTTATCCAAGATGTATTACAGTATTTTACTAGGATGTCTATCACTAAACCAAAAAGCTTGCCTAGAGATTAGATACTGAAAACCATAGTGATATGCACTGGAGTTTACTCCAAGACAACCCAAAGTTGCAAGCTTCAAAATATGGAGACATGGGTGTTGAAATTTAAGTTGCCAGATATGAACTTTCTTCTAATGCTTTGATTTCAGTTCTACTTTTTTCAAATTCTGATTGCAATGTGGCAGAAATTTCATGAAAAACAGACATTTTCTTAAAATGTTAGATATAGTTTATAACAAACACATCTTGAGTTGTTCTTGAACTTTCCTAGCATTAGGGATAAAAATTTTTAAAATCAGTGACCAAATTCCAAACTTAACCATACACTGCTTTTAGGTCTGGATTGTTGTTTTAGCTCTAGTGCAATTGAGGATTCTAATATTGCTTTCTTGGTCTGACATCTGGGAACTATCTGAACAAATTCCCTAGCAGAACAAATAGGCAAACCTAGGTGAAGTCAGTGAACAATGTGGGATGACACCAAGGAAAAGTAATTGGCAGCAGTGAAACTGTTCTTGATTGCTTATATATTTCAAAGAACTAAAAATCAAGGGAAAGTAGATATCTGATGTCATGAGGATTCTATATTTTCCTTTGGACATATCATCAGCTTTTTAAAGACAGAAGCAAAAAAGGATTATAAACAAAAATTAAATCACAGAAGTAAATAAAATTAAAAATTAAAAATCTCTGTGTGCAGGTGTTTAGAGGTTTATAAAGTATTTCCTTAAAAATAATATATATAAAACTTTTTTATACTTTTTTGTTTGCTCATTCATTATATATGGGGTTTTGGTGTTCCTTCAGGACTTGTTAGTATTCTTTTCTGCTGTTTTCCATTTTAAGTTGCAGGCTTTCCGCAAGAGATCCATAACTTTTTTTTTTTTTTGAAGTCAGACAGCAATATTACAGTAGGTTCCTTGGCTATTTGTTTAATATATTAAATAAATATTATATACATCTTCTATAAAATAAAATAGATCTTTAAAACACAAGACCCAGAGGTATAAGCATGATAGTAAGTCAGCTTTTAAAACAAAGAACCCTCTTCTCACATCAAACTCTTTAAAGTACAGTAGTTTAATTTACACACAGAAGGACCCTTTAGGGAAGAAAAATCTTGTAGAAGCTGACTGCATAGATACTTTCTTCTTTCTCTTTTACTTCCCCACAGAATTACAGATTTTTTTTTCTACAGAGTGAATAGATTTTTATGAAGTTTTCTTGTGTTAAATTGATTTCTTTAGCACTAATCAGCAGTTTTTAAAGAATAGACTTTGAAATACAACTTTCCCCTTCTCAGCAGGACATTTTATATTCATGTGTCCTCAAAAAAACCTGATTCTTCACTTCAGTAAGCCAGCTTAGAGAACTCCCAGGTCTATAAAGGTGGTCTGCAAGATGCAGTCAATGAGAAAGAGCGTGTGAGTGCCCCACTCAGGGATATCTGCTGCCCTGGCACTGGAGGAAAATATATTTGCATTTGTATTATAACCTACTCAGTAGGAACAACGTAAGTTGCTTCTGACACTGCATTTTGTGCTTTGTTAAGCTGAGGGTGAAACCTCTCAACAGCTATGAATTATACATATCAATAACTATGGATCTGTATATGGGCAAACATGTAAGTATTTGTATATACAAATATATATATATGTGCAGCTAAAAAGTAGAACATTTTCTGATGTTTTTTTATTTATCATGCTAAAAGTCTCTTGATGACTGTAAGAAAGCTAAAGCAGCAGACAATAGCTTTGGCATAAGCATTTTTCTCCTGCCTGCCTGGTCCTATCTGATAACCCTACCTGCTCTTCTGAGACAATTATGCTCACATTTACCTGGAGATCAATGCTCTACTATGAATTTAGCACCACATGTGACCTTCCCAAGAGTACTGAAGTGACCAGCAGATGCCTGGCATCGGTGTCCCCATGGAAACATCAACCCTTCACTCTTTGCATCATCTATGAAGGTAGAGGTAAGTGGTACCAGGTGGCCCACCCAGCACCCAATGGACAACATGGCCACAGGCAGTAGCTCCTACACATGTGCACTCAATGTTTCTGTTACCCATTTTCTTACAGGATTCAGAGCTCTGAGGTGAGATATCACTACCCAGTGCAGCAGTGGTCTGCACCAGAGCCTTAGGACAAATTCCTGAGTAACTCTAACTTTGCAAGCCACCAGCTAACGGTACAGGTAAAGCTAGCATATTTCACTGCTTTATTTTAAAGATTGTTCTAATACCCATTGGAAAAATGTTTCATTTTGTCTGCCTTCTTGCTTAACAATAAAAAATTTTAAAGGCTTTTCATCATCTCTGTATGTACAATCCATATACATGTACAGATGAGCGATTTTACTGCAGACACTAACTTTCCTTATAATGTGGCTACATATTCTTCCATTGTCTCTTGCTAAGTGCTAACAATTTTAACAGTTTTAATATAATAGCTACAATTTCTATAATATTTGTAATTTCCCTATGTTTTCTGAATAGCACATACTTTGTGAGTTTATTATCCAATTATTTCTGGAATAAATATATATGATTTTTGTTTTGCTCAATCTGCATATGAGCACTTTCTTATGTATGGGCAACTGAAATGTATGCTGTTTTCTCAAGTAGCCAAGACCCCTATAGATCTTGCACTGAGATCTATAGGAAAGCAGGGAAAACGTATATAAGGAAAGAATCACTGCAAAAGAGGACAGCTGAGCTAGCGCATAATTTCTCTCACCAAATTGCTCTGTATTAATTCTTACAGATCTTTTAAGATATGATTAAGATTACATATTTTCTTGATACCAAAGGACCGTTAGTGGAGCTACATCACAAAGCTCAAACCCTGACCTAGAAGCCAATAATCACAGTATCTATTTGCTAAACAATCTCCTCCAGACATATCAGACTAATGTTCTGTTTGCCAACCCTTATAATTTCCCTTTTGAGTGGTTCCACTGTTAGAAACTGGGGATCTTTGGTGCTGTTCTTCTGTCCTTATGATTTCTCAGTTCGGATACCCAAATTATCTGTTACCACTGGGAAAAAAAAAAAAAGGAAAAAAAAAGTCTCCATGAAAGTAGTTGTGGTAATGAATCTCAGCCTCAGAAAGAGAAACGTACCACTGCACAGACAGAACACAACCACTGAGTACAATTCACAGGACACACACCAAGAAAATATGGTTACTGAAAACATAGTGTGCAGCTCTTTTGCCACCATGCTCTGTGGTCCTCTGATGACTGGCTATTCGGGGTATTTTCAAAGCTCCTCTGTACTGTCTTACTTTTCTCTAGTTCCTTCTTGTTTGCACAATGTGAGAAAAGTCCACAATGTGTTAGTCCACTTTTTATTGCTGTGATCATCTGTGAGTGAACAGTATGCCTCTCAGTCTTTTGGTAAGTCAAAACTGTGTGTGATGTCTTCTACACAGAATGTTATAATGGTCTTCTGTAAGAACTAAAGACAATCTGTCTTTGGTGTTATTACCCTGCTTCTCCAAGCTATAAATAATCAAGCAACAAATAATAAAATATATAACATTAAAGACCAGATAGACTAAAGAGAGAAATAAACAGATGACTATGCATTTTAGGTAATGATAAATGTTGTGCAATTATATGTTAGATATGATGGTTTGAATCACTGCATATTAGAAAGAAGAAAAACAGATAAATCGGTTTTCAGTATGTATAATTCATAGAATTATATTAATTATTTTAAAAACATTTCATTTCAGGGGAAAAAAAAAGAATGATTAGTCAGGCACATCATCTGTTTCCGATTTAAAATTAGACCAGAAATTATTTTCTCCTGAAAAATAATTGGTGGTGTTCTGAAAATAAAGAAGCATTTCAGTTTAGTTTTTGTCATTCCGACATCATCAAAATTAAACTTATTCTTTCATTTTAAAACACCATAGTACAATTAACCAATGTTTAACAAGCAAACAAACAACACAAGAAAAATTATTGAACAGCTAAAATAAACAAAAATATTCTGGTTTAGATTAATCACAAAAGAAGTTATTCACATTTTTGCAAAATGAGTTTTCAGACAAGGTTTCATTCTTCTAATAATAGTACAGCTCCCTTCTGTTTTTTCGGTTGAGTCACTAAGAGATCCATCATTTGCTCAGTTCCAGTTACACATCAGTCACGGAGTTATGCGTTCTGATGTGTGTGCCTCTGATTCATGGAAACTGCTTGTCCTTAGATGTTGATTTCAGGCTTTGTCTTCTTAGGATGCACAAGTTCATGGTTTTAGCTGTGAAGATTCAGACCCCTGTCACAGCCAACATGGCAATAATTATGGATAGTCATGAACAGAATGATGAATCAGCTCAGGTCATATATTGAAGTAAATAATTTAGAGTGCTTAATTCATTCATAAATGCAGCCTCCTCTCCTGCTTCCACCACCTCCTCCTTGGCATAATCTCTCCTGTATGCACTTCCTTCCACTACAGGGGACCAGCAATACCATAAATAAATAAATACCCAGCAATGTTCATGTAGGGATTGTTTAAGAGTTATTAACTCCAGGTCTTGGATGCATAAAGTTCACTTATATAATAGGAAGACATCAGAAAAAAATAAAACTGAAAAAGCAAAGTGGAAATGTAGCATAATCTGGCAGAATGAACCCACCAAAACCAAGCCCATGTTCTGCCCCTGCCACGTATTGCTGTGGGTCATCAGGCACTTTGCCTTTAATTTCTCAGTTCTCCAGAACACAGTATGGGCAGAAAGTAATTCTTGTACCTCTCCCTCTTCAATCACTGCTTTTAGGGCTCAAACATTTCAGCAGGTTTTTAGTATTTGTACTGAGTCAAAGAGCCCTTCATGCTCTCACTAACAGGTTAGCCTCCTATTGACTTCACCATGAAAACAAGCAGTTCCTAAAGATTTATCACACTAATGGCAACACTAAACATTCAATATCCATTTTCTAATTCTATATGACTGCAAAAATCTCAGTAGGTACTTACAGAAATTAAGCCCTTCTGAACTTATGTCAGAAAAGATAACAGCAACTTCATAGGTTGTCTTGTCCACCACCTTTCCCAACAACATGACTAACTAAACCTGTCAGATATTTATCCAGACCATTTTTAAAAGACTCTAGGGTAGGATTTCATGACATGCTTAAGCAATTTCCTCCAAAGCGTCACTATTTTTACAATTATAAACTCATTCTAATGTTTAACCTAAATTTGCTTTTTCAGAAATTAGCACATTCTTTTTGTCTAACTCAAAAAGGACACAAAGAAAAGGTTATTCCATTCTTCTCAGTGCTCTTCTTTTCATGACATAATTTCCCTGCTTAGCTTTTCTTTGCTGGAGGCTCAGAAACACACTTCTTCCAATTTTTCTTCACAAATTGTATTATAACCTGGTGTTTCCTCACTATCATTGCCTTCTCTGGATCGCCTACAACCAGTTTAGCTTGTCAAGAAACGAAGACAGTGCCACAACCATTCTTCTCTGGAGCTCTTACCAGCACTGCTGAGCAGACATAGAGCTTTTGGGTGCCCAAAAACAATCATGGTGTGATTACAGACTTCTATGGAAACAAGGTGGCAACTGAGCAAGAGTCCCCCAGTGGGCAAGTGTGTTAAGAAATAGCATGGTGCAACAGGAGAAAGTTTGAAGCTGAGGATCCGGTGTCCACACTGTACGTTCTTGGGGGCATTATTTCAGATTAGGTCTAGTCTGGTCCCAGGTTCTGCATGCTTGTCACTACTTGCAAAAAAAATGTGATCTTAGATCACATCTCCTAATTTTGTGTCATCCAAAAGTGATCAGGTTCTCTTGCTCAGTAACTGCTCCAAGATGCAATCAGAAGCACGGTACCTGGACGCATCTGGTACATGTACTCTAAAACATCTGAACAAAAATGTAATGATAAATCCATGCAGTGATCTTTTCTGGATGTGCATTAGGATTCTCAGAGTAAGTGTCAAGACCAAAATGTGTCATAACTCAATGTATGGGCTAAATACCCCAGAAAGAGAAGTTTGAAGACGGTGAATCAAACCAGCAATGGAGCAAGCTGACTGAGATACATGGAGAGGGTTAGATTTCCACGTCTTTTCCTGACTGAAGAACTGGAGGGGGAAACTATACTCATTGGTAGCTTTTTTACACTTTTATAGCAGTTTCTGCGGCTTTTGCTGGATTTCTTTTAAGTATCAGAAGGTCAAATATAAACAAATAGAATGTTGTAGATATTTTTCAAAAGATTTGTTTTGATATTCGAGTGTAGCTTTAGAAGAAATGCTTTCCAGGCTCTTAAAGGCATGGTCTCATAGCTGTACAATACTCAATCTCTTGTGTTGGAGTTGCAAAGTTAGTAATTTAATTTGAAGTCAGAATAAATCAACAAATTCTGCAAACATGAAGGAAGATTTTCTTTGAGAAGAAAGATTTTATCCTTTGAGATATCGCTTGCAACTTCAAAAAGGAGCACAAAACACATTTGATTTTATTGCTTGGCAATGGGGAGTAATACTTTCTCAGCTTTCTCTTGAGATACTTCTTAGTACTTTATTGTCTTAATTCCTCAAGAATAGCTCTCTTCCAAATCCAGGCAACTTCTCAGGCAGAATATTAATTAGTCACCTAGGAAACAAACTCGGCATGCTACTAGTTTTCTGCTCTGATTCTCTGAAACCTTAGAGACAACTGAGTTTGAGAGGTAGTTGTTCAGTTTGTTTAAATAAAACCCAAACGCCTTATTCTCTTGCATTTCAGCTATGTTCTTCAAAATGTGAATATCCTATAGCTGTAATTAGTAAATTTAGTTGCTGAGATTTCTATGAATTGGCTTTTATGAAAATGTCAGATTCAAGGATTAAAAATTATCAAAGTATTTTTCCTTAACTTACAGAAGAAGGTAAACAGAGTGAATTGCCTGCATGCATCCCCCCAACCTCCCAGAAGTATAATCACCTAGAATAGAGGGTAGAAGATGAGTTTTTAAAAAACAAGTATTGGACCCAAAACTATTCATCCTGATAGTCCAAATTAAGAGTTTTGATAACAGATACTTTACAGTACTACAGAAGCTGTCTCTTTTAGTGATAGACTTTATTAAATAGAAATTAAATAGCATAAATTTGGTTTCAGAGAGAGAATGAACTTGGATTAAATCAGTGCAAAATCTGCAACTGTAATAGTCATAAGTACTAAGAAAAAGCTGAGACAACAAATAAAATGCTTTTTTTTCTTTCCCTCTTTCTTATTCCTACTCTGTAGCTGCAATCTGTCTATTCCACTCCTTATTTATAGCTGTTACGGATCTTACTGCAACCTGTTACACCTGTTTGTTTGCAGGTTTATTTTTTAAGTATATGGGACTTCCCCATCACAAAGGGAGTTGTGCAGAAATAGCCATATGTTAGATACCTGAGCTCGTGTATATTCAGGCTTTGAAAAAACATATGTTTATAGTTTTCAACACACTTCTTGCGGAAACTTTAATTTTGCAGACACTGCTTAGCAAGACTATTACTTCTTATACCGTTCAGGGGGAGGTAAGGGAAATGAAGAGGAGGAAATGCCACCTTTTACACAATATTAGTAGAACAGTTTGGTATTTTAAAGACATATTAGATAGCTGTCTGCCAAAATGAACCAATGCTCTGCATGACCTTGCACAGTCAGCAAATAGGTTGCAAGATGTGCTACAGCAATTTTGTTTTTATTTGCTTCTTCTCAATTTGTTTTAATCTGTTAGGAGTGCTGATGTAACTATGTCGTTGCTCACATTTTCATTTCTCCATTCTTTCAGATATTCATTCCTGCATCTGCTTATCATGGAAACACTTGATAGGCTATTTTTTCTCCTTTTTGGGAGTGTTTCCAGGACATAGTTTTAGATCTACAGATGAATACATCTTGTAGAAAGTTAGCATGAAGGACCAGAAGTAAATCCGAATTAAATATAAAATCACTTATGTGATCACTTATATGATAGAAGGGACCAAGCTGAATCATAGCTGATGGATCAAAACAAGGCTGGCAAAATCCCTAAGCATTACTAACTTTTACTGCTATCACTCAATATCATGTGCTAACATTTGTCTAATGACAGTCTTAATGGGGGACGTGAAGCAGGTCAAAACATGAATGCTCTACAATATTACTTATATTGTAAAAGCTTTTCTATTTTGCCAACTTCATAACTTCATTAACCTTCTTAACCTTAACCTTCAGTTTTCTAATTCTGGATGATAAATTGGTGCCTTCAGTTTAGCTAAACTGAGTGCAGTTTGTGATGGCTTGTAATACGAAATAAGCCAAGTTTCTATTCAAGTATATACAAAAATTCATATACTAGCCAGCATTATTTTTAGGCACCTGTAGTGCCTACTGTAGTTCCTACTGATTCAATAATAGATAATGCATCTGTGGATGCTATTTGAAGTTACATTTATGAAATCAGCCAGCACAAGTATTAACAGAACTTCTGGGTTTTGGAAATGGAAGCTTGCATCTCTCTTATGCTCTTCCTATTTTAAACATAGGTTTACATTGTGCATGCCACTGTTATCTGAAAAGTGACACTCAGATGAAGCCTATCTCTAATAAAAAGTTAAAGCATATCTCAGAATTATAGTAAGGGACCCCCAGAGGTCATTATCATCCAGCCTCTTCTTTGCCATATTTGAATAATTATTCCTTTAACAAGACGGGAGTCATTTCATTTACTACTGGAGTGCAGCAGACCTTACAGAGCAGTTATATTTCCAAGACTGACCTAAAGACTATCAAGTATTTGATATCTTCCATACACAATAATCAACCACAGAAATAGAATCTCTGGAAACGGTGCTTCTCAAAATGACATTAATGCAAACTGGAAGATATGACAAGAAAGCAGGACTGACTGGAATAAAAATGTGGTTTCTCATAGAGAAGTGCTCCCTAATCATGTAGCCAGTATCTTTTATCACTAGTTTCTGACCATGTATTGCTAATCTCAGGCAGTTAAAAAGCTGTTTATTGAGCTAATCTGCCTTTGGTTTGTAAGCCTTTAGGACATTTGCTTCACAATTTTGAGCTTTAGTCCACAAACATGATGCCTAGAGACTTTCCACTGAAAATCAAGATTCCCACTCTGTCTCCTAATTTTACAGCTTGATAAGGTGTGGCTAGCAAAAGGGCTAGTCCACTCCAAGACTGAAGGAAATATAGACTACTTCATATCCAAGTGGCACCTTATATTTCTTAATTGGACTCTAATTGGTAATTAGAAATTCCTTAGCCTGACCTCCTCTACATTCAACTATTATTCACTCACAAGTGGCTTAGTAATACAATTCCATGTATGCATATGCAAATGCCCTCAACTGACACTTGCTCCTCTTGCTCTGTGTTGGTCATAGGTGACTTTTCATTCTTGCTGTACACCTATTGGTGAAGCCTTTTGTCAGATTTCTGGTTTTGAGGTTTCTGAGGCTCAAGCTATGATTTCTAGAGCACGCTAATAAGAAGCTACCGATGCTGTGAGTTCACTGTGTTTTTGAAGAAGGCTTGAAGACAGGTTTATCTGCAACACAGTTCTGGATAAACTTTTGTATTGGCACATACTGGGGCCAAAAATGTGACAGAAGGGAACTAAACTAAGCTATTTCTGCAATTAGCTGTCCTCCATTGACTGCAGTGTTGATACTGACTTCTGGATATTTTGTTCTAAAACGTCTCTGAGCTCATTTGGTCAGCATGGAGAAAGGGTAATACTGGAACTATCTGTTCCTGTTTCCTGGTTGAGGGGCATCCTAGACCTTTCTGCTCCTGGAGTTCAAGGCTATCCTTGTCTGTCTGGTATTTAGACAGGAGGTGCAAGAGTAGAAGTTCTTGATCACATTCCCTCCTGTCCTCTTCCTCAAATCGGAGAAGCAGAACACAGCTGGTACCTTGTCTTCACAGAACTCTATGCAGGTGAGAAGTTCCTACCTATAAGTTAAAGAGCTCCAAAAGCATATAATGACTTGCAAACGTAAGTGGCACTTAGATGATTCTTTATTTATGAGATACATTTGGAACACTGTGTTTCATAGACTGATGGAAGAAGTGAGTGCCTTTTGAAGAGATCAGTACACGTGTCAAAATAATACATCAGAATATGGAGAAGCTGTTAATACATCAGTCTTGAAAATCTGAATTGCAAGTCAAATATTCATACTTGCATCCAAAATCTTCCTCAAATACTGACAGGTGTGTATTTCTTTCTCAAAATTGCTATTCCATGACTCACTTTCCTTTATCTTCTTTCAGGAATGTTACTTCTAATGGAGAGCACCTAATATGACCAGGTGGTATTAAAGGTAACGTGTGTCAACCACAAGATATGTCATACATAACAGCAGACATATTCATAGTATTAATACCTGCAATTAATATTTGAGGATGATTATGAGAAAGGTTAACATCATTGAGTTAACTGACTAGTGACAGCATATCTTCAGAATGAAGACCAATTTCTTACTCTGGTGTTTCATTTCATTTGTCCATGAATGTGTGTCTACATATTTATGGATATGATGCATTCACACTTGAATGGACATCTGCATTGAACATCTTCCAAAGGCAAAGCAAAATATTTGACAGAATTCTGGAGATGCAATTAATTCAAGACAGAAGTCCCACCTACTGGAAATTCCAGGTCTACATTAGCTAGTGATAAGGACTTGAATTCAAATTCCTTCCAGTGGCTAACACTGCAGCACAATATTTTCTAAAAGAAGTTGAAAAAAATTATGTAAATTAACCACATGGTTGGAAATTTAGGAAAACACAGAAATGCACAAATACATACATATATTAATTGTAATTGTGTGACATCTTTCTTAAATGAGGTAGTAAAACTGCAGGAACAATCTTTCTGATGCAAAAATTAGTTTCAAAATTTAATATAACAATGACTATGTTCCTCCAACTAATAATTAGTCCAAACTATACAAACCCATTCACAGAGAGCAGAAAAAGTCTAGAACTACTGTGACACTGGCATAAAGGAACTCCTGTCAGAAATTTTAATATTTGCTTTTCCACTTAGACATGCAGTGTTGACAAGCTTTGTGGCTGAGTTTGTATGGAAAAATATGCCTTTGGGGGTAAACACAAAACCAGTATGAAATATGAATAGAAGAACAGAAAGAAAAGCTAGACCACCACCTTATTAAGTTGCAAACTGTCAGCTACATCACATCACACTGGGCTGGGCCTTGTGAAATGATCAAATCAGACTAAGCATTTGGGACAACCATTTTTTTCCCTCTGACTGGAAAATTCCATTCATGGAATTATGGAATCATGGAATCATGGAATTGTCAGAATTGGAAAGGACCTCTAGACATCATCTAGTCCAACTCCCCTGCTAAAGCAAGAACACCTAAAGCACGTCACTCAGGACTGCATCCAGGTGGGTCTTGAAGATCTCCAGAGAAGGGGACTCCACAACCTCCCTGGGCAGCCTGTTCCAGGGCTCTGTCACCCTCACTGTAAAGAAGTTTTTCCTCATATTTAAATGGAACTTCCCATGTTCCAGCTTGAGCCTGTTGCCCCTTGTCCTATCTCTGGAAACCACTGAAAGGAGTCCGGCTCCAACATCCTTTAACCCACCCTTTAATCCACTTATAAACATAAATAAGGTTTCCCCTCAGCCTTCGATTGCCCAGGCTAAAGAATCCCAGCTCCTTGAGACTTTCCTTGTAAGGGAGATGCTCCAATCTCTTAATCATCTCTGTTGCCCTACGCTGAACTCTCTCCAGTAGTTCCCTGTCCTTATTGAACTGGGGAGCCCAGAACTGGATGCAGTATTCCAGTTGTGACCTCACCAGTGTAGAGTACAGTGGGATAATGACCTCCCTTGACCTACTGGCCACACTCTTCCTTATGCAGCCCAGGATCCCATTGGTCCTCTTGACAACAAGGTCACATTGCTGGTGCATGGAAAGTGTGCTGTCTACCAGGACTCACAGATCCTTCTCAGTAGCACTTCCCAGAAGATCCATCCCTAACCTCTATTGGTGCCTGGGGTTCTTCCCCCCCAGGTGCAGGACCCTTTTCCTTTTTTAAAACACTTTCCATTATATTGTTTTAAAGAGCATGTAAAAAGTTGGTTCATCAGCTCAAATATGGTGCCAGTCTTTGTGCATGTAGATGCATTACAAACTTTCAGTCTCTTAAGAATGACTCTCAGAAAGGTCCCTTCACCCTTGGTATATGAGTTGTTCCAAAATGACAACAGCCATCTCAATGTCTCTCCTTCTGTTTGTTTTTCATGTCATGAAATCAGTATCCTTTTAGGATTATGAGATAATCATGACTTATGCTACCTTCTCCTTTTGGCAGACAAAAATTATACTGTGCAAATATCTACTTTCAATACATCAGTTCATTCTCTAACTTTTCAGCCTTTATATCCATCTTCTCTGTTGAGTAAGAAATAGTTTTTGTCTTAACCTACACTGAAGGTTGGTTTTTTTTCCCTTTTTTAATCAAGGTCTGCAGTGGCCTAGGTCTTGGGAGTGACAGCTCTTACCATGAGAAATAGAATTCATAACAAGTGCTTGTTGTATATGCTCCACCTCACTGGTGTCATGGTTACAAAGTGGGGCACCACTGTTGCATCAACAGTTCTTGAACTCACTGCATAATGTATTCATATGCATTCTGTATAAATTCACTGTATACTTAGTCCTGGTTTTTGTTTTTTTTTTACTTTCTTCTCACAGACATCTAGGTGATAATGCTGAGTTTATTAACTTTGATATTTTTGCAATGTGCATTTGGCTCATCGGAACATGTCACTTGTCTTAGAAGAACAATTTGCTGCAGATTCCAGAGAAAATATGTTAATTGTTCAAGGTAAGAATACAGTACCTCTCCATCACAAACAAATAAACCTTTATCTTGTACATAGGCAGATAGTGAATTTGAGGATGTTGCATCTATCAAGGTTCAAAGTAGGTCTGAAAGGAGGAGGAAAACAATCTGACGTTTATAGTATATCAAAGACAACTTTGTTATCATCACTAGCTCATGAAAGAGTTTTCTTTGGTATGAGTTTTCTTGATGAAAGCATTACTTGACACTGAGTCCAGATCAGACATATCTCAGTGAGACGTTCTGCAAGTGGCTGCCCTGAAATCAGGCACTGGCATTTCTCAGTTTTTAACGACTGTGGTGCCCCTCTGGGGACTGTACACTTAGAAATTTAGCAAGACGGCCTCAGATGTACTGTGTTTTGAAATATTACTTCCAGCCATTTAAACCTGAATGCTAGCACATATCTGATTACAAACCTACCCTATCTTATTTTTGTTATACCAAAATATGCTTGCTTTCACTGTTATTAAACATATAGCTTAGGTACCATACACTTCAATAAAAAGTACTTGAGGTTTTTTTGTTTGGGGGGTGGGGGGACCAGTGGGAAGGTTGGGGTGGGCTTTGCTTTTCTTTTTCACAAAAGCCTTTGATCCTGATATCAGGAGAAAATAGATTCAGAATGTGGATGTGAGGAGATGATACTTTCCAATATTAACATCATTCAAACAGTGAAGAGATCCTTTCTTCGAAACAGTGAAGCTGTTTTGTTGAGCAGGCATTATCCTTTTGTACCAACACTAAGTTTTTCTACTTGGGAACAGCAGATTCTAAATAATTTGTTTTAAAAGTTTTAGGTCATAATTAAAAATTATAAAGCAAACAGCCACATAAAAGATTTACAAAGAGATTGCACCAGATTTATACATAGCTAAATTGTGTAGAATGCCATAATAAGAATAATGCTGTTCATTTCAGAGTGAGTCAGTAATGGACACAAAAAAGATGAGATTCTGTAGATATCTCTTAGTGCAGCAAATCATACAAAACTACTTATTCTGTATTTACTCCAAAAAGACCTCTTAGGCAACAGAAGGCTGTTTAGAAATCAGGATTTTCAGCATACTTGGTGATGTTCTGAATTTCCTTTTAACAGGTGACAGAGGGTTTTTGTAAATTGTTTAAAATGCAGTTTCTTATTCCCATTATCTAGGATTTGCTGTTGTTTTCAAGGGTTGTGCATTTTATGTTTAACAGAATAAATTTTAAACTTAACTACAGTGATTACACTTTTAATTATGATATAGATTTTGAGTACCTTTTAAATAATTGGCTCAAGGAGACTGTAGTATTTAATTTGGTTTAGCAAAATGTTCACAGAGCTTGGAAGATGAATGTTATTGTAAAACTTTTCCTTCAGCCATAGTATTTAGTGGTTCAGCTGTGCCAGCAAACTTGATTTACATTATAGGCTAGCCGCCTAGTTGACATTGTGGTTGATACAGCTTGAGAAGACATGTATTGTCCATAAGGGAGTATCTTCCTATACTGAGCACATTTTTAAAAGTTAGGTTTGGTAGCATAAAATTATGATAACTTATCTTTCTCTCTGTGCAATTACATTATGTAATTTTCCTTTTTTCCCTAGGAGAATAATTGCTTTAAAATTGTGATGGTCTGACAGGTTTAGAGTTATACGTGTTCTCTATAGTGCACTTTTCCTGATGAATTTATCAGAAAATTACTTTGTTACTGCAGCAACCATGCAGAGATGCTGAAGCAATGAAAGAGAAAAATAGTTTGGCCAAGATACAAGAAAGTATATTACTGTAATCAGTTGAATTCCTATTAGTGCTCAGTATTTTGTGTATATATCTAAAAAGGGGATGCCCTCTGTTTTGATAAATATAATAATGAGGATATTAAATAGGATTGTAGAACACCATTTCCCTTGGAATTAAACTTTCCTTGGTTCCACAAAAAATTACATATTTTTAATATTGTAAAATTTAATTTCTGAAGAAATTCTAAAGAATATATGAATATATCTTTCTTTTTTTAAAATTTTACTTTAACTTAACTCCACAATTTATCATTTTCTTCTACTTTTCTCCCTAAGTATCATACTTCTGCCTGGTCACTGGAATTTGTGTAGCTGGTGACTGAAAAGATAA
The DNA here is from genome assembly GCA_004320125.1 of Scolopax mira. Lineage (NCBI taxonomy): Eukaryota > Metazoa > Chordata > Aves > Charadriiformes > Scolopacidae > Scolopax > Scolopax mira. Next base: position 692,799 of record BJBW01000008.1, read on the forward strand.
AATTTCATAGCCCTATGGCCAGATCAAAGGGAACATATGAAATGTGTATGACACGCACAATCTACCACACACAAAATTGAAAACAAAAGTACCTTTGGGGAATGGTTATGTGTGCAGTCATGGTATGATGCCACTATTAGGCAAGTACAGTTTTTAGCAGGGAAAGGCCGCTGAAAGGCACATAAAAAATCACAGAATCACCTAGGTTGGAAGGGACCTCTTAAGATCATCTAGTACAACCAATGAAAAAACAAACAAACAAAAAAACCCAAAACAAACAAAAAAACCCCCACAAACCACACCACACCCAAAACAACACCAACCCAACACTAATCCATATCCCCAAGCACCATGTCAACTCATCTCTTGAATCCTCCAAGGATGGTGCTTCAACCACCTCCCTGGGCAGCCCATTCCAATGCCTGACAACCCTTTCAGGAAAGAAATATCTCCTAATATCTAACCTGAACCTCCCCTGGCACAACTTGAAGCCGTTACCCCTTGTCCTATCATCTGTGATGTGGGAGAAGAGACCGAGCCCCACCTCTCCACACCCTCTTTTCAGGGAGTTGTAGAGAGCGATAAGGTCTCCCCTCAGTCTCCTCTTCCCCAAACTGAACAATCCCAGCTCCCTCAGCCTCTCCTCATAAGGCTTGTGCTCCAGACCCCTCACCAGCTTCGTTGCCCTTCTCTGGACCAACTCCAGCACCTCAATGTCTTTCTTGTGGCAGGGGGCCCAAAACTGGACACAGTACTTGGAAATCCAGTTGACTTTTCCTCACTATAGACTTTCAGACATGACAAGCTCTGGATGGTAGTGGCATCCCTTATATTCCGAGACAATCAGGCCCAAAGAATGAGTTCAGAGAGTGCTGCCAGCCAGAATGAAGCTTTTCCTTGTCTGTGTGAGGGAAAGCAGTATACCAGCAGTCACCTGCTGGTGACTTCTGCTCACCCAACCTGAAGGTAACTTCAGTCCCAGTGGATTCCAAGATGCCCAAAACTAGGATGGGGCAGGCAATCCAAAATCGTCGGTCTCTCCAAAAGTTTCTCCTGTATCTAGAGAACATTCTGGGAAAAGCTAGTATATGATTGTGCAGATTTCCAAACCTGAGATGAAATGCTTAACAGGATTCCCTTGAAGAATAAAATACCTCATGGTGGGTGCTTTTCCAGAAAAAGTTAGCAAAGAGAAAATCCATTTGGTTTTGGTCTGCCTATCCTGTGTAAAAATCAGAACCATAGAATCATTTAGATTGGAAATGACACTTAAGATCACTGAGTCCATCCATAAACCTAACACTGCCAAGTCCACCACTGTATCATGTCTGTAAGCGCCATGTCTACATGCCTTTCAGGTAGTTGTAGAAAGCAACAAGATCTCTCCTCACCCTCCTTTTCTCCAGACTAGACAATCCCCATTCAGGCTCTCAGACACTCTTCATAAGGATTGTGCTCTAGACCCTTCACCAGCTTTGTTGCCCTTCTCTGGACATGCTCTAGCACCTGAATATCTTTTCTGTAGTGAGGGGCCAAAAACTGAGCACAGTATTCGAGGTGGGACCTCACCAGTGCCAGATACAGTGGGGCAATCACTTCCCCAGCCCTGCTGGCCACACGAGCCAGGTTGCTGTGGGCCTTCTTTGTCATCTGGGCACACTGCTGGCTCACTTTCAGCTGGCTCTCAACAAATACCCACAAGTTGTTTTCCACCAGAGAGCTTTCCAACCTCTCTTCCCCAAGCCTGTAGCACTGCATTGGGCCTGTTGTGACTCAAGTGCAGGACCTGGTCCTTGACCTTCTTGAATCTCATACAACTGGCCTCAGCCAATTAATCATATGGTTTCCTGCTAAGGATCTGAAAACTTCTGGTCCCACAGAGTTAATTCCTACAGGGAACTCATGAGAGTGGTTAATATATATTCTCTGTAGAAGACAAATACGTGTAAAGTATAAATTTAAAAATATTTACTTTCTCTTAAAATATGACATCTCAGCCTCTTTGTTTTGACTATGAAAGGCAGGAAGCTGCTTAAATTAGTGTCTTTTTATTTCCTATCTGCAATTTTAAAAGAAAAGAAAAAACATAATGTCACTTCTCAGTGGTTGTTTTGTTCACTATTTCAGAGATGCCTCCAAATATTGTTTATCTACCATCCTATGTCAGTATTTCATAGAAATATTACAGATAAAATGTGAGGGAAGACATGTAAGGAGGAGGTTGCTGCTTTGGGTTGTTTTTACCAAGCCAAGCAAATTGTCCACATAAATTGATATTGGTCAGAGGTTGTTAATGGCAGCCCAGTCCAAGGAGTGCTGCAGAGAGAGAAAATGAAGCTCAGAAATAACTTTGTGGCAACTTAATTTAAAGCTGAACGCTTTCTGAGATCTCAGCACTAATGCTTCCTTACTCCAAGTGAGACTTTCATATTTTCTTAACTCTGAAAAAAACTTTTTAAGTACGTGGCATCTTTGATAACTGTAATTGCGGAGTCCTTACTGCAAGGAATTTATAATTTAAAAGGAAAACTGTTAGACAATGTAGAGCAAATTTCACTGACAAGCTAACTTGTCTCCTGACTCGGTAAATAGGTGCCCATTTCAGCCCAGTTTTCCTGTGGCACTGAACACTGAAGATTTTCTTCTCACCACATTTTCACTTGGTGAACAAGAGGCATCTTTAAATTAAGTCTCTCTTCACAGTGATTCTGAATTTCCAAAAGCAGCCTTAAAATTTTCCAAGAAAGAAATATTTTCACTTTCCTGACTATAATGACTATTCTGAGAGTAATCACCAAGAAGCCAAAAAACCCACAATATTTGCTTAGCTTTAACTTCTGCTCATGTGTAAAAGAAAACAAACACAGGTCTCATTTATTCCTACTCAACCTACTTATTAAACACTGTGCAACTGTCCTAACAGGAGGTTTGCCTCTGTTAACATCAGACCTGAACGCTACTTCAGTAAATACCCAGAGCCATCAATTCTGAATAATTATAAACTAAAACTGTAAATCAGAACAGTTGTATTCTAGAATTTATGAACTAGTTCCCAAACATTACCAATGACTGAAGCTTCCAGCTCTCATGGCCTCGTATCTAAATGCCTTTTGAGCTTGCAGTAAAGCAGAAAGTACATTTTCTACAAGAAAAGCTGGGGGTGAAATTTGAAACTGAAGTAAAGATATGCATAATTTTTATCATACCATCACACATAAGTTTCAGAGCATTTCCTTGACTTAAATAACATATGTTTTCAATAAACTTTCATGCTGGACAATGTACGTAGTCTGAATCCTGGTCATATTAGAAACTAAGTATATGGCCCTGTAAGAAGGGTTCATGCCATTCAACATGGGATTTTATTCTCTGTTATTTGGAGACCGTTTCAGTGCAATACACGTATAATCCTTTTTCTTCACCATATGCTTTGTAGCCTCTCCTGATTTAGCTTCTGCTGTTGCATAGCAGCTGTTGCCTGAGTTGATTACCATGACGGATTCTTGATCATCGAGGCACCCACTTCATCCTTTGGAAACCATGGAATGAAAAAGAATAAATGGTGAAACTAGATAATTTCACTTTGGATGTTTTAGTTTATACAAGGTCAAAACGATATGAAACTACATAAATTTAGCAGCACCAGCCCAAAACCGCCACAACAGGTCAAGCAATTATGCTCAGTTATATTAGCAATAACTCTGAATGAAACGCAAGCAAAAGCGGGAGCATTTCTTGTTGGGCTTGTAACTGCTCTGACATGCTTGATTGCCCAAAAGTTAAACTAAAATCTTAACTAAAAGTTAAACTAAAATATGCATGCATATTTCTTCTAATAGAGGTGAAACATAATTAATGTTGACATGGCCACACCACCTACCTGGCTCCTTTTTGTTTGCTTTATGTTACACTTCATCAGTAAAAGATCCTAATTTATATAGCCTACTTTTCCCAACACATAGTTTATGTGTCCACCACTGACTGTGGCTTTGAGAAACTTTATAAAAAGATGTCAGTAGTGTCCTTTTTACCTGCACTCTGGAAAGCATCTGCACTGAAGACAGGAGAATATGTAGCATAGAAACGCCTTTTCTACAACCCTGTGACTTAGTTATAAACATTTTATGTTGTTCCCTTTATAAAATGCAATCAATTTATAAAATGCAATGTAATCACTGCAGAAAAGAGATGCATAGGTTTATAAAGCTGTTTCTATGTTCCTCAAGAGCTAGCACAGCTCACAGTTACTGTTCTAACAATTCTAAAGAAATTCCCAAGATGCATTTCATCCTCCATCACTGTGATAGCAAACTTAATTTGTCAGCTTATTTATTTCTTTGCCCAATCAGTCTGGTTTAGTCTGGCATATCACCTGAAGATCATTTTGATAATTTCTCATCAGGACTAGATAATGTCACCAGACCATATTTTTAGGGTAATTATCAGGTGGCCCCCTATTTCTTCTCCTATCTGCTGCTCACAGAAAAGAGAAGCAGCAAATTCCTGAAGTGGGTGATATCCCAAACAGGGCCCATATGAAGGTAGCTTGTTCAGGTGCCTCAGTTTTCTGAAGCCTCTCTATTTTGTTCATTTTACACCTAAAACATGTATAGTCTCGATATCTAAATTAAAACTGAGTACCTGAATCTGGAACCCCAGACCAGTTGATGCAACTTTCCAGCAGAAACCAGTCAGCTGAGGTCAGGCCTTATGGATGGTGGACTCTAGCTTCAGGGAACAGCCGTTGGTAAACCTTCACCTGAAAACAGCGAAAACTTTTCTGTGTCTCTGTAAAAGTGGAGCTATTCTATCAACGTGAGTACAGTTGGGACCCAAAACCCCAAGGCAATACTATGGCCCGGGGAAGGCCTCACAGTCTGTGGCAATATTGGACGTGTCTAACATGCATTGAACTTTAAAGTCATCGCTGATGTTGCAGATGAGTGCAAGACAGCTTTAGGTTACGGGCCTAAATGGCGGCTTGTCTTAGTACTGCAGGCTGGGAAGGAAAACACAGGGTTATCTTTGTAGGTATTGCATGGCGCTAACATGAAAACTCATGCCAAACAAAAGAGGTTTGGAAAAATCAGCTACAATGTATATTTTTACTGGTAGCTTTATGTAAGCGCACATGTAGGAATGGGAAATGGCTCCTGAAAATTGTAAGGGAAAAAAAAAACAACGATATTTTTCCAGGATAAATTAGAGGTTTTTTCATTATTTAAAGAAGAAATTCATAACTTATGAAAGATCTGTCCTCATATACTTGATTCATTTCACATTTTAAATTCACTGGAACAGCTGAGTTGCCTTGGAAAACAGCCAAGGACAAGTGTACTTGCTAAATTTTGCCTTCTTTCATTTAAAATACTAGGGTTTCTGTACATGGGCTGCAACACTTGAAAGTCATAGTCTTTCAATAAAAAAAAAAAGAATTGTTTTGTTCTCTTCTTAAAGTTGATCATTTGATCCTTTAATCTCTATCCATTTATCTTTTCCCTTTGAAAGTACAGTAACCATTGTCATGGAGGTAGGAGGTGGTGTTCTAGTTTCTGCTTTCTTTATCCCATTCCTGTACCTTGGACTTGTCCAATTTTGTGGCAACAGAAGATGACAGATGGCACTTGAATTCCTATGGGAGGGGGAGTATGGGCATATCAGGGAAATGCTGTTATTCTGTTAGTTTTTTGTACAACCAACATGACACCACATACTGGGAATTGTAAGTGAAGTAGGACATTGCCCAGACAAGAAATGGAATAACATCTTTTACCTGCACCTGTAGGTGGATAAGACGGAAAGTGACTGTGTGTCTTTTGCCTCAACTTTGTAGGTATGTGCCAATTATACTCCTTGCCCTGTATTCTCCTAAACTGGGTAAATGTGCTGCCTCAGAAGGAGTAGCCACTTGGTCATGTGGTCCTGCAGGGTTCCCCATGAGGGCCTTCACTGACATCATCTGGGATGAGGTTCCCAGTGAGGGAGGAAACCCCTTCCACTCTCCTTATCACCACAGATACCTACTAGACCAGTCTGGCTGGGGTTTTTTTTCATATTCTTCTTCAACAAATACTATTTTTTTCCCAGTGATTTTACAACATTATTTATTTTGGGGCTTTTTGCACTTCACCTTACACTTTTGAAAAGAAGAATACGCACAGGGAGTGTTCTTAACTAGGCCAGATCTTTGAAATTAAAGTTGACAATAATATATAACTTCTTTGACTTCATTTTTGAGTAAGTGGCTGTAAATATTTATCAGCTTTCACTGGCTCACTACAGATTTTATGGATTTAATATCATCACACTACTAAGATTCTGCTGAAAATAAAGTAAAACAAAATGAAATTAATCCCCCTGGTGTATGGTCTGAAACTAATAATATTCTCTATTGATACTGAAAGACTTTTAAAGTCTGTCTTCTTTCTAAATCTCTCCTACAACCAGAACCAGGATTTACCCCAGTCTGTGAAAGGTTAATTCAGTGAATTCTTCCTCATCCAGGTATGCGTGGGAGACAGACGTAGCAGGAGGAGTACAAAACAGAACACAAACACATTTAAAGCTGGACAGGATGGTCTGTCATTCAGAACGTTTGTAATCACAGCAATACCCTATGCTTTGCTTTGAGTGTATTATGCAAAAGATTTCCCTGTTTTCAAAACTGTCAGGATAAAAGTAAACAATTTGCTAACAAAGCTGCAGGAATATAATTACACTCAAACCCTTTTTTTTTTTTTTGAAAGTTATAACCTGGGGCAGGGTACAAGGCAGGTTCTTGAAATTGCTAATCAACAGTAGAGGCTTTGGCATCAGGAGAAACCATTTGCCACAAGACAGCTGAGTTTCATCCAGACCTCTGGGTGTGATGTTACCATGAGGTGTCGGGGGAAAAAGTAGAGGTACCACAAAAGTGGCTGAGAGGAGAAACATGACTGCTCTTTCTGTGCTTCCTACAGCAGTATGTTCAAGTTCAAAGTAATTTCTAGGCACTCTGCAGGGGGCGGGGAAAGATCCATAAGAGCTTTCATAATTACTAAGTTTAAGTAAAAGGATGAGGTACTTCAAAAGTGATTGGGATCTGAAGTCAATGGGGAAGCTGCCCTTAGATCACAGGGCCAAGAACTTCCTGATGGTGATTAAACACTAAAAGGCAATTTAGTTTACTCTGTATTCACTAATCAAGCCTATGTTTCTTGAAGTTTAAGGTTCGCTAGAACTATTAGATCATATGTTTCAGCAGATGAGTTTCAATTAACATGTAATGAGGCAAATCCTGCCATGGGGATGCAAAGCTGTTCTAAGCCGTAAGCATTAAAAGGTGTAACTCTAAATTGGGCCGTTGCTGCATTGAACTGATGAGATCAGACAGGTGTAAGTTCCAGGCATGGTGAGTATCTGAGCAAGAACAATGCAAGTGACAGTCAGGCAGTGCCGCCGAGCTCCGCTTTTCAAGGCTAATAGAAATTCTCGTTAACACAGTAGACAGCACTCATAGCAAAGAAACCCAGAGGGAATGAACCAAAAAGAAAACATAATTTTGTAAAAGAAGAATCTTTTCTATTTGGGCAACAAAACTCTATATGAAAATATTTGGCTGCCGCAAGTGTCCATGGAAATATGTATATTTTTTTATGCATACAAATAAACAGCAGATCACTTTCTCCATTCGCATGGCTATGGGTCTGCATAGCTATTCTTGGACCAACGTAATTTATGCCCTTTCCTATTTAACTTGTGATCTGTACTTACATCCTCTGACTGTAATGGGAGTGGCAGCAAGTGATCAGTGTTCAGCTAATGACACCAATACAGATTTGAAATAGGTAAGTGAACTAAAATGTGCTAGAATATTACTTGGATAGACCAAATTTCTGCTGGCAAATGCAGTAGCTGCATTGACCACTGGCCATAGCTGTTTTGAAAAAACAGCTATCTCTAGGTCACCTGAATAATTTTTGCACCCTCTTTTTAATCTAATTATCTTGTTGCATGAAATCAACACCACAGGTTTTCATCCTTATTTTACTGAGTTATATGCTGAGTCAGTCCATAAAAATTCAGACTGAATTGTCCCAGCTTCAGAAGAAAAATATTCTGAGATTCAATTTATCTGTGTTGCAGGAATGGAAATAGGAATATGAGTGGAGGATTGGTATTATACTAAGTGCAATAATCTTGTTTTATGCTTTACTGGCCATCTTACCTACTTTTGACAGGATTTCTTATACTCAGAACTAATATTTCCTTACTTCCTAAGCATAAGCAGGAGGAAAAAAGAGATAGGGAGGATATATCTGTGTGTGTCAGAAAAAAGTGGTACATGGCTGATGGGGAGGAGAGAAACATTTCAATGAACAGAATTGGAAAATATGGAAAACTGATAATTAACGTAGCAAATTAAAGGGTCTTGTAACTCTATCTCATTTTAGAAAAGCAATAAATGAGGTCAGGACTGGATATTATATGAATGTAATACTGGCTCCCTTTTGACTGTCTTCCTTTGGTCATTCAGTAGCATTCTTTTCCCTCTTGCCTTTTCTCTCTGAAGTAATAAAAAAACCCCTTGTTGAATAGGTCTTGGTGCCTCAGTGTACTAGCATGACTCAAAGTCAGAATTCCAAGGACTTGGTGGATCTGGGTTCAATGCAGGGGCAGGCCAGTAGGCCAGCCTTTCCTGTAACCATTACATACACATTTTGTCCCACATTTGTGACTCATTTTTATGAGTCACATTTTCATTATTTTTCTTATAACATTCAGCATGTAGAGAGGGAAAAATGCATGCAGAGTAGCAGCTGCTTGTGTCAGTGATGCCTGTTCCAAGGTTTCTTGTTTTTCCTTTTACAATATGGTAGTTGAGGGTCCAGTCAGCAGGCTGCAATAACCAGTAGCAAACGGAAATTTTGGACAAGCTTGTTCCTGGAAAAGCTTGAGGGCATTAGCCAAAATACCCATTTTAAAATGTTAAGACAATATATATCAAGTTCTTTTAAGAGTCTGGAGTTTCTTCTGAGTGCCTTCCACTTACTGCTCACTGCCCAGCCTGCAGTGTCTGAACCACTCATCTCAGGCTCTGAATTGGAGCCATAGGTGACAACTGTTGCACCAAATGTTTCATAATAATAGTGGAAAATACCAAGATTAGTAGCTGCATCTGAGTGTGCTGATGGCACACCTGGATCACAGTAACTGTCAACTGTGCAATCGTGGTGGTGGTGGTTTCATGGGGAAGCTGTTCTCCTCTCAAAAAGCCCACAGAGGTTTCAGTGACCTCTGACTATGCTATGCCTTCAGTTCTTGTGGCTTTATGTGTTTTGTGACCCAAAGGAGAATTTGCACACCAGAAGTTCAAAGAGAGGCTTGTTCCCTTTCCAGTTCTTTAATTATTCTTTAATTATTCCGATACCATTCAGATAGCACTGAAATAATTTAGGTTAAGGCAAAAATCCTCATCCAGTGGCTCAACTCAGTGTGAGGACAAGTCTACAGTACAGTAATTTCTTTGCTCTTCGTGTAGACCATTGCTTTCCAAACATTTGTATAAATTTAAATCACTCCTCCTTGTCAGCCAGTTCCTTATTCAAACATTATTTTGTCATTTTATTTTCCAAGCTGTTTCAGCAGATTGAGTCCTCATTCCAATATTATGTAATTATTTTATAAGCCAAGTTACATTACATGTGGTGTGTTTCTTCCGCAGCTCAAAGTTATTTATAAGGAAATCAATAAAACACTTCAAACCAGCTGTCATTGTGACAAGTATGGAAAAATACTAGTCTTCATTTGCTGGTGCAATATTTAAATACTTCCCAAATTAATTATTCTTCTGATTATCTAAATAACCCAGCTTTAAATTAAACAACTGAAAGATTTGTGTGTGGGGTTTTTTAATAATATATGCAATTATTAGAAGTCCATGAGTTTGTTTAAGCATCCATTTTTGTGTTGCCCTGCCCAACATGCATAGCTGGTATGTACCTTGTACACTGACGTTTCCAGTACCTTTCAAATTAGAAAATATATTCTGTTGTCCATTTAAATTTTCAAGACAGATTAGCTCTCTGCAGCATTTCCAACAAAATAAGACATTTTCTTTTTAGCTTTTCAATACATTCATTTGCCAGTAGCCTCATATGCACTTTGTAAGTCATGAAATAACGAAACTGAGATCCTGTCCTGCCTGAGCAAGAACCTGAATGCTGTGTTAGCAGCCTGGCTGTTTTCCAGGTGAATTATACCTATCACATTTCTGGAGCTGAGAAACTCTCAGCAGTTAATGAATTTTTCACAGGGTCCTGCTTGCAGGCATGCTGTTGGGGGTGGAATTCCATAGAATAAGCGGGGTCAGATCAGGTGAGCAGGCAGGAACAGAGACCTACTGAGAGACACCTAGGTGCTACAGGAACAGACCCTGCTCCAAGTTACTCCTAGTACAGTGTCACAACATGGTTTGAATTACACTAAGCAAACAGGTTTTTCCTCCTTTATTGAGTGTATATCTAAAAAGTGATTTGTTCTTTGTCACCACAACCAATATAAATTTAACTGACTGCTCCCCTGATTCCCTTTGTTTCCTGATGGGTGCATTATTCCTATTTCTTCTCTCATGCATGCATTCAGTCTGCTTTGAATGCCTCCAAAGAGGGATAGAGGCACATGTAAATGTTGTGTGTTAGGAAAAAATCAGAGATTTTTTTGTGGTCTTGGCTGGGTGTTTTCTTTTCCAAATTTAGATATTGCTTTGATCACAAGTGAGGGTGAAAGGAGTGAGGAATCAACCACACTTGGAGGAATTTAGAGAAGGAGAAGAAATGTGATGCAAGACTCAGATGTATTAGAAGCAGTGAAACAAAATTACTTCAATATATGTGGAAAAAAGTCAGACAAGAAACAGGTAAGGACAAAACCAATTTGAGGACAAAAAGAGATAGAATTATATTCTCAAGAAAATTATAGAAACCTTTCTGCTTATGTCTTTTTAAACTAAATAGGGAAAAAAACCCACATTAAAAGACATAAATTCCATAGAAAATGATCCTATAGATAAAGGGAGCTGAAATAAATAAGACACTGGGAATCAACAATTTTTCTTGACTTTTGCAACTCTAATTTCTACAAATGGCTTTTATTTCCAAGTTGATGTTTTCTGTAAGATGCTTTTACATATTTAGTTCAGTCTGCTTTTACAGTGTGCGTAATTTCCTCGCCTAATACTGAATAATTTAAGGGAAATGCAAACTAAAGCATTTGCCACAGTTTCATCCCATTCTGCTGTAAACACTACAAAGAGAGAAATCCAGGAGAGAAATGCTGGAGTGACATCAAATACCATGACTGACTTGATCTCTCAAAACTCCTTCTATGAAAATGTGATGATATATGATAAAGGAGATTTCTGTAAGTGTCTTGTTTCTGCCTGAAGAATGAGGTTAAAATAAAAGTATTAAAAATTTAAACAAAATTATTTTCTTTGCCAAGCAAATTCATCACAACTCAAAGATAATGTCTGAAGATGGGCAAGGAATTGAAAAAAAAACAACTAAAAGCCTGCTGAATTATAATTCTAAGCAACAACTAGATTTATAAAAGACTTCTACTTGGGCACAGGAGTTTAGCAGACTTCAAGACTTCAAGGGTAAAGTGTGAGAACAGGGAATGTGACCTTTCAAGAAAGGCAGGTTAGGGTTTATTCATATGACAAAAATTTCACAATGCGATTAGTCAAATGCCAAAGCAACACACAGGTACAAAAAGTGCAAACTTTTCCAAGAGCAGTTCAGTAGCAAGATAGGAGTACATATTGTCTTGGGCTCCTTTGGCTTGCTCCCTCATGACTCTTCATCTCCTTTGCCTCATTTAACTGGTCTCCCATGATGCTGATTCGTAGCTTAGTCTTTCTGGTCATCTATTTTTTCTGCTTTGGTGCCAATCAGTCAATCATCATTTAAACTGATACATCTCATTCAGCATGTCGAGAGAAAACTCTTCCTTGTCACTCCAGGGATATTTTTCCCATTTGGTGCTGGCTGGATGCTTTCCTGCCCCGAGTCTGGTAATATATTTTATCCATCCAGGCACAGGAATGTGGTGTTGTGGTTCTATAATTTGGGACAAGAAAGCTCTGTTGGTCTCCAGTCCTATGGACTTTACTACCCACTATCTGGGATGAGTAGCGCTTGGCATGTCGCATGGAGTTCCATTATTCCCTCACAGGAAACATGCCTTCCTCCACATCTCTGCCCTTTCCTCCTCCTCCTCTCTCCAGCAAATCTGTCACGCATTCAATAAAAGTTGTTGTGGCCGAGAGACTTCTGAAAGTTTCTGCTTTCTGAAAGTTTAGAGTGCTATGTTTTTTACGACACAAGCAATGTTTATTTCATTGATCCTGTATACTCTAGGGAGTTTTTAAACAGGCAGGATTTCACGCAGTGGTGCTGTGGATCTGTTTGTCAGATCAGACTGAAGCCACAGTCTGTAGAAATAGACTTCACTTGTGAGTCCAGTAGGTTTTCAAGATGTACAAGCCATTGCCATAAACATCCTAGGTCAAAGATCTGTGGTTTAACTGCAGTTTGTTAAGCTGTCAGGTGTTTCTTTATTATTGTTAACTTAAAAAAAATCCAAATAGTATCTATTGATTTTTCTTTTTTTTTTTTTCCTAAAAGCTTACCTCTGCAATCTCTCAAAAACAGTGAAATAAATGTGTGCAGCATAGTCTCAGTAACAATTTTCAGAAAATACTACTGGGAAAATAAGTTTGGATCCTTTTGGAGAACCTAGAGTTTGGGGCAACAAATCTCAGATTTAAGAGCATCAAGAGAAGTCACTATCCCTCACTGATTCCCAGTGCTCTAGTCAAGCCTCTTGATTTTAGATACTTTCTGCATTACTCCTGATTAAATGCTTAAATCTTCATAGCTGAGAACAAAAAGACAACCTGCATGATGCTTCTGTAGCTAAGGCTTCTCTCCTGGGGATCTCACTGGGTCAGTGTCCTGAAGGAGAGTTCACATGAACTTTTTGAAGAGAGAGATCAATTTTCAGCTGAAACATAGAAGGCAAATACAGATTTATCTTTTTCAGTTAAGAAAAAAAATATCTTCCTTTCATAGCTAGAAGACTTGACTATAAATCAACTACATAAATCAGTAGTTTTAAACTTCAGTTATACTCTAAATCACAGGAACACTTGACATGTTTATTTCTTTAATAGATTCTGAGAGCGTTTACTTTTAGTATTGCTATATTCATTTTTTTAAATCTATATCTAGAGTGGCAAATCCACTGAAAACAAAGCTCAAGTTCTGTTGCACATGGAATAGGAACTTCTCTGTCCATGCTCAAAATACTTTCAGTTAATATATTGGTTTTGCACTTTTCTTTGGCAGATGCCATAAAGTAGTTATTACATTTTGAGCTCTGAGGAGTTTTCATTACCTGGAAATTTTCAAACATAGAAAAGGGGTAAAAAAGACTTCATAAAACTGATTATACACTGGCTTGGCTTTATTGTTTGTATTTTATTATCATAGTCTCAAAGAGTGGCTTCTCTTATAGAACAGGTTACAGGCTTTCAGATGTATAAACAAAAGAAGTCTTCTGTAATTTAGGGTTTGTTTGCTAGGTTTAGAGCTTAATAATCGTATCGATCCCATTAAGTACATGTTTTTATTACAAAATTAATGATTTTTTTTCCATACTTAACTGCATATTAAGCCTACACCCTCATTTACATTTTTTGAAAGACTTCTTATCGCTTTGGCTAATTTGTTTTGCTAATACCAGAGCTTGTAGGTCGCTTACAGCTTCTACTGAGCCAATACATACCCTGTTGCACTAAGGCAAAAATTGCTGGAGTGTTTTGTTTTGTTTTGTTTTCTTCTAATGTAAATGGAAAAGAGGAAAGCTTGGAGAGCAATGCTGTGCTAGAGGTAGGTCAGTTCATTTTGGTAGGACCAGGTGCCAAGTAGCAACCAGCTACTCTTGAATTATTTATTTTTAAAACACGTTCCGCTTCTTCATTTCCTCAGAGCTCTTGTTAGCTATGCTTCCTTCCATTTCTTGCCACTCCAACTTGCTGCTATGCAGAAGTATCTGCTTTCCATGAGAGATGGGAATGCACCGGCCCTGCCATTCCCTGCCAGCCCAAACCTTCTTCAGTCACTGGCCTTGGGGAGCAGATGGGCACTAATTTGGCATCACACTCCAATTATTAGAAGGACCATAGAAATATTTGGCTGTTGGGTAGATATACAGCTACATGGTATCTGGGGAGAGGCAAAGGAGGAGGAGGAGGCTGTGGGAGAGCGAAGAGAGGGGAGCAGAGGACAGCCGAGAATGAAAGTGCAGCTGCAGGACACCTGTGTACAACAATGAATAATCAGTCACACACATCAAGCAACGATGTTCCTGACTGGGCTTTTCAAATGGTCCTCAGTGATTTAAGAACACAACTTCTATTGACTTCCAGTGGACCTTTAAGCACTTTCCAAAATTTACCCCTTAACACACCAAGCTGTTAGTTGATGTTTTTGTGCTTCACTCTTTTTTAGCCTTGTTCTTTTTCTTTGATTTGGCTGCCTTGGAAACCTATTGTCAGTTTCCATGGAGCAGTACACTACAGTGTATATATATTATTATAGCTATACCTTTATATTCACTAATCCTACAGCACGGCAATGGTCATTCTCAAAACTCTGAGCACTTGAAAGCCTGGGAAAGGAATCCTAGGATTCCCTATCCTGGGAGAGGAATGTAAACCATGGAAACATTTGCCTGCCAATGAAAGCACTCTCCTCTCACTATTGTCTTTGTCATCCAGCCCCACATTGTTGTCATGTTTGAGCCCACAAGTTTCTAAGCAGCACTAGAAACCACACTGACACCAGCAGATGACCACAGTTCATGCCAGCAATGGCACTTGCACTAATTCAGTGTCAGGGCTCAGCCTCAGAGCTAAGCTCAGGGACATCAGCAGCCACAAAGCCGAGCATCGTGCACACAGAATTAGGAACTGAAAGTGCGTGCATGGTGCTAAAAAGACAAGCTCAGCTAAAAAGACAAGCTCAGCTAAAAAGACAGGAGCCTGATCACATACCTGATAATTATACCAGCTCTAAAACTGACTCCCTTTAACTAGTCACAGAAATAAAATGGGAAATTTTGCATAGGTTGACAGTATTAATGACAAAATTACAGGATCTCAACGCTGCTCAGTGATCCAAAACAGAAGCTGTTTCACCTTTAAGTTATATCAGGGAACTGGATGTGGTCTGGGTGAACACAGAAACAAAAGCAGCTGCAGGGTCCAAGTGATAGTGGGAAGAGAGTGCCACTGGTACTTGGTGGAAGTCAGGCCAGGCTTAGCTTTTTCTAGCACACAGATGCATACTATGTTACCTAAATTTCTTCTGTTTTCAGGCTGAAAATTACCAGGCAGACTTTAGTGGATGTATTCAACTATTACTTCTAATGAGCCACTTTCCAGAAAAGCTGTCACCACAGTTCAAAAGTAATCACCATAAACTATTAAAGGAAAAAGATCGTTCAGTATTTACAGTTAGTACAGCAGTGTTGTAATACTCGACAACTGTGCCTCTTAAACAGCTATGATTACAGTGCTTTGGAGGAAGTTAATTGCCTTCAATACTCTCCTGCTATGAGATGTATGGCCGTGGTGGACCATAGGATGACAGGATTTTATTTGCGTGCTGGTAACTGTGTACAGCAGGAAAGCTTGAAAGCAGCTTCTGAGTGGTAAAAGTGGAGAACTCTTTAGAGCTGTAAAAACAAACTGCTGAAAGAAATGCTTCCTGGAAATATTAGCAAGCTTTAGCATCTGAAGGTTATATTTGGCACTACCACACTACTGCAGAACAGATTTGTGTCAAACCAGGTGGAGTAAGCGTGTCCCTGGGCAACACATCTCTTCTATTTTCCCTTGAGGAGGCAAAAGCAGTAGTCTTAGTTTCAAAAGTATTCCACAACTATAAGTTTCACAAATAAAAGGAAAATTCAGTTGAAACACGTCTTTCTGTGGGGCAGGAAAACATATTTGGTGTAATTTCAGAATTTTGGGTGTCTCAGGTTTTGTTTGGGGGGGGTTGTTTTTTTCACAACATTCTATTCTCACCTCCTCACTTCTCATTGTGATTCACAGAAATTTCACTATATTTTAAACAAACAAAAAGATCCTTAAATGTGTATTCTGAGGTAAATGCATTTATGTGTACTTAACTCCATTTCAGAATTCTAAAATGTTGGTAATGGGTTCTGTCTGCATCTAGTTCCTCCTTATAAGAGGGAGGAAACAGCCTGTACAGTAACCTAGAGTTCAGAATCTGAATATGTTTTGGTCTATAGTTTTGATGGGTAGTGCAGTTCCTGTACCCAATCAATATCTTGCTGATTTTGTGGAATTCAACATAAGAGTGAATGCTTACCCTTTGAAAAGTTATCATTACATTTTGTATTTGCTGCAGAATTGCTGGTGCCAACCCTCCTGCACAAAGCAAGGTCAGCTAGATCACATTGTTCAAGGCCACGGTGCAGTCAGGACTGGAATAGCTCCAAGAGAGCTATATAGACTCCAAAACCTCTTTGGATAACCTGCTCCAGTGTTTAGCCAGCTTCATTGGAAAAATGCTTTTTCTTATATTTAAATTGAGTTTTCTGTATTTCAAATCTTGCCCATATCCCTGAGCGCCACTGAGAAGAATCTGGCCCTGTCTTTTTTACACACCCCAGTCAGGTATTTATACACACAGGCAAAATCCTCCCGAGCCTTCTCCAGGCTGAACAGCCCCAGATCTCTCAGCTTCTCCTTGGGTCTTCAATCCCTAAACTACCTTCATGGTTTTTGTCAGGACTTTCTCCAGTATTTCTCCACATCCTCTTGAGCTGAAGAGCCCAGCACTAGACCCTGCTCTCCAGATGTGGTCACACCAGAAGAGGGGAAAGATTACTTCTCCTGATGTGCTGGCAATGTTCTTGTTATTGCCATTGCTCATCAGAAGTCTGTGCAAGGAGAATGAGGTTTTGTTCCTATCAAATTATTTTATGGCCCTTGTGATCAGATAAAATAAGGCTGTGAACTCCAATACAAAATTGGCCTCAGTAAATTTTCATCTTGTCTAACAGCAAAAGAAAAATACATATACAATATTCATGCTTCATTTGAAGTAGTTACACACTATTGTTTCTATTTAGTGTTCTTAAATTCTCATTTATTCCCACATAAATTTGATGGTGTGTTCAGCATCATAAGAAATAAGTTTATATATGCATTCAAAGAGCATCTGAAGTGCTTTTTATTTAGACCATAAAGTTCGTGTATTATTTCTTTGGGAAATTGGAAAGTGTTTTTACACCCCAAAAAATCGACAAAGTGATAGTTTTTAAGCACTGAAAATGCAAAATCACACAATTTAAACTGAGTAGTGTAATGACATTGATTAAAAGGAAATGGTTGGGTTTTTTTCTTTAAAAAAAGTGACTACAGGTTGTAGAACTCTAGCAACTGGAAGATTTGAACACTGAAAGTCAAAAGACCAAATGCTTATCATGCTGTGAATTGTCTTAAGTTTTCAATATAATATTTCTTAAAATGTAAGAGTGGTAGGTTGAGGTATTGTAGATGCGTATTGCAGAGAATGCACACAAAGTCACTAATAGTGTTCAGTAAGTAATAATAGTGTGTTGGAAACAGGTATATCTGTTTACAGCCATATTCTATTACATTTTTCAGTGTTTACCCATCCTGATGAATTTCTTGCAGGGAGAGATGTAGTGTCCAATGGGGCTTGCATAGTTTCTATGTTTGTTAACTCTGATGAGCAACTCATAGTGGTGATGGTAATGTCTGGTCTGCCAGAACTGATTCATGAAGCAGTCTAGGATAGAAGGGCACCTCTAACAAGGATTTGTTGAAAGGCCAGGTACTGAATACAATCAATGTCCCTCCCAATAGGCGTGTTTTATTTTCACAGGAAAGGTTTTCTTTGGAAAATTTTGATTGCACAGTGACTTGCTAGCAACAAAAGCTTTGGCGTCCTGGGGCAATGCAGCAATTAAGGACAGAAAGATGAGGACTGAGTTCAAATATGTCACAGAAATATTATATACTTATTAAAAATGCTTGGAAAATATATTGCACGTAAACTTACAAGACTCAGCTGACCTCTGACAGATATCTCTATTTTCTTTCCCCCAAAATGAAGAACAGAATGGGAAAAGTTTGCTCTTTTACTACCATCTGCTGTATCTTCCCCCAAACGACATCTCTCTTTCTCTTCAATGGAATGTTTTAGAATCATACGCTCATAGACTCAGAATCATAGAATGGCTTGGGTGGGAAGGGACCTTTAAAGATAATTTAGTTCAATCCCCCATCCATGGGCAGAGACATTTTCCACCAGATCTGGTTGCTCTTGACTGACTCTGAACACTTCTAGGGCTGTGGCATCCACATCTTCTCTGTGCAACCTGTTTCAGTGCCTCCTCACCACCTTCACAGTAAAGAATTTCTTTACTGATTTAGCCTTTAAGCTAAATCTATCCTCTTCCAGTTTAAAACTGTTATCCCTTGTCCTATCACTGCAGGTCCTGTAAAATATCTCGCTCCTTAGTAATGAAAGGGATCTTTCTTATAAGGCCCCTTTCATTATTGAAAGGCTACCATAAGCTCTCACAAAAACCTTCTCCAGGCTGAACAACCCCCAGTTCTCTCAGACTTTCTTCATAGGAGAGGTGCTCCCTCCCTCTGACCATTTTGTTGTCACTCGTCTGGACCAACTATAAAACAGCTATGTCTTTCTTGTGCTGGAAGACACAGAACTGGATGCAGTAGCCATGTTTTTTCCCTGAGCCTTAATTCACAACTGTCAGCGGACCATGTTATACAAATCATGCTTTCCAAGTACTTGCAACTTATTTAAAAAAAAGGGTATGACAGCACTAAAAATAGAATTCTGTTTCTTCTGATTCCTCTGTAAATTCTGATTATAAACTTTAAAGTGTAGCAAAAACTATTGTAAAATATTGTGATTAGGATCCAAAAGTTATAGTCTAATAATTAAACTTTGTGGTCCACAATCAGAAGATACCTTTGGCATGTAATGGCCCATGGTTGAACATGTTTTGGTAGACATAAATGCTATGACTGCAGTACAATTCCTGCATATGCTGCTTGGATTTGATAGGGTCAGGCTGTCAAGGCCATCAAGACTTTGTATGTTTTCTTTATCTTCTGCCTGAAGGTAAAGGCAAGACACCACATTTCTACGAATATTTGGAGTGGATAGCCTGGTTTAGCCTCTAGCATATTCTGAGCCATATTTGGACTGATGCTTTTTGGCTTGCCTGGTGGCTGCTGTTTTATGGTAAGTAATATCAACATTCAGCTGCCTCTGCCTTTTTCAACTCCAGCAAAAGTCAGTTTTCCAACATTCCGTATTCTCCCTCAACTTCAATATCATCCTCATCGTCATCGTCCCCACCTGCTTATCTAGCTAATGGACAGCTTCAAGACCTGGCTCAGGTGAAGGCTGCAGCATGGGATCCACTTAGTCGAGGGCAAGGAAGCAGGTAACAAGGCAGTGCTTTGTGGGGCTAGTCTTTTGTGGCTAGTCACAAGGAAGTCATGAACCTATAAAAGGGAGGACTAATGAAAAAACAGCCCTCCTTTTTTTGAAGTGAATTATTAATGGTTAAATATTTACATCCTTGCTTCTCTGTGTGACATAATTGATAGAACAGACTTTAAGATGCATCCTTGGCTGGCATCCCTTGTTAGAGGCACAGAGCTTCCATCAGATTCTGTCCTACCATATATCCCAGCATGGAACTCTCTCAAATCCCACTATTTTTTTGGGTCCTCAGGGTTCACATTGCCTCATGTCATCAGGCTAGACTTAAATAAAATTTTTGCTTCATACTTTGAATTTCCCAGTTAACACAGACAGGAATTTAAACTACATGTTTACTCAGAACATGAACTGTGATTCCAGATGACTCTTTACTAGGTTTAGTATCAACTAAAGTGAATCTATAAGCGGATTTTGTAACATCCGGTTAGCAAAGACTGTTAGCAGATGAAATTCTTAATTCTTGAAGGATGGTCCTTGCCCCTAAGATCCAGCAGAAGGGCTCTATTAGTTTTTCTGTGCCTGTTAACTCTGTTTTAAGAGAAATATCTACAGTGACTCCTAATTGGCAATATCTCATTTCAAGCTTATCATCATCTGTTTGTGTATAAAGTTAGGACTGTGTTTTCCCCATGTGCATGACTTTGCATTTGTTGAACCAAAATTTCATTAGCTGCTTTATGTCCCAATCACTCAATATTGCAAAAACCTTCTGCAACTCTTTGCAGTTAATTTAGTTTTGACAAGTTTGAATAATTTTATATCATTAGCAAACCTTGTTATCTTGTGCATCTCCCCATTTTCCATATTTTTCATGAGGATGCTGAGAAACAACAATAAAAGAACAATTCTCCCTGTGGTAATTCCTGTCTATTGTGAGAGCTGAACAGTTATTCCTAGCTTTTGCTTCCTATCTTTAACTGCTGATAATTCATTTTTTCTGTGAGAAAAAAATTCCTTCTTATCTCTCTATAGTTAAGGTTCCTTAAAACATTTTCATGGATGTCCTTCAAATTCTTTCAGTGTTTTGACTACCTTATTTCTCCTGGGCCACCTTTATACCATATGCTTTCAGACTTCTTCAAAGAACCCTAATGGACTTATGGCAGAACTTTCCTCCACAACTCTTCTGCTAATGCATGATCAACACATAGCATTTATTTTTATGTTTACTACAATGTCAACTGCTATGTTTACCTTCCTTTTGTTTTTTGTAACACAACTCATTTTTTGTCTCAGGCATCAAGCTTGTGATGATACAAATAATAAAGGGCAGTAAGGTCTGTAGTCATTTGCAGTTTTCTAAGCATAAAGCAGACAGTGGTACACCTATACCAGCAGACAGGTGTAGTCTGCTGTGATAATTACAGCTGAGTATTGGCCCGAAACAATTTTACCATAGCTCATGATATCTATAAATAGAAACCAGTATTCATTTGGACTTAAATTTTATCTAGTTTTAAACAATATATTTCTGTTGTACTTTTAATTAAAGCTGTCCTACAATCTTGTGCTCACACTGCTGATGAGAAGTAACACATGACACCGAGCTCTCTAGAAGAAGATTTGATGTCACAAGACCTCTTGGGGCTCTTCTAACCTTATGAAAGGAAAACAAGCATGTGCTGAAACAGCTACATTTGACAGAACAGAAATATTGTAGTAAGAACAGAAGATCCTGTTTTAAAGCTTGTGACAGCCTTATTGGTATTAATTTTAGTAAGCTCAATTATTACTGTTGGCTTTTACTTCTTTTCATGGCTATATTTTCATAACCTTCTCTGTGAGATCTGTGAAGAACCCTTTTAATACTTTTACTTTTTAAAATTCTTTTACTGTTTTTACATTATTTTCTTTGAAGTTTCATTTTGCTTCTAAATTTTACCTACCATGATTTCACTAAGAAAAAATAAATGGTTTTGGAAAGGATCTCCATTGGTGTCCTAGCATGAGAACCTGCTCTCAGGCTTAGATTCACTGACCAATGCAGTATTTACCTTTCCTTGAAATAGCCTATAATTCAGCCTGCAATATGGATCACATAATCAAAATCATTGGTGTAATGAGATTATCTGTTTATAGTATAGTATATAAAAATATATATAGTATATAAATATATATAGTATATATAAGTATATAAATATATATAGTATCTATACTATATATAAGTATATATAGTATAAAAATATATATAGTATATAAAAAATATAGTAAAACAATCCAAAGAATAAATTTTCCGGATCTGATCCAGAGTTTGACAGACCTGACTCAGTGCTGAATAACTGTCATTGGTAGATATGTCTTCTGCGAATGCTTTTCTTCTTTAACTGGATGATTACAGAAGCATTTTTGTCATTTTGATAGCCAAACAGATGTAAATCCAGTACCTGTTATTGCTTCACCTGTTTTGCTTTGAAGGCAGGAGTCTCCAAATACGTGTTGTAGTGGAGTTCAGCCTCTCAAATGCCCACAGAATAAACTTGGTTTAGCCAAGGTGTGTTGGGAGCACGAAGAAAGAAGCCCTACAAAATTAAGCAGTGCCATTATTTTTGAAGTGTGGCATGAATTAAAGTGTAGAAAACTGGCCGCTTCCAAGCTGTTGTTTTCAGGGTTAGATTTCCCAAACTACAAAAAAACACAGTATATTGGATTTGTTCACCAGAGAAGAAATTTTTTTAGTCATCTGTACAACCTAGGACTCCATCTGTTCCTACTGTAATATGGATCTGTCTGTCACGCATCAGTCATATATATAGATTGTGTATGGACTTCAGAAAGCCCAGGGATAAATTTATCAACAGAGCCATGGTAGCTCCCAGTTGTACCATGCTGTCAATTACAGAACCACTTGAACCAGACCACATAGGATGTTTGTGTAATTTTCTAAAAGCTGCTAAACTGGTAGAAAAATCTGTGATTACCCTTGCATATGTGACCTTACATCCTTACCCATCCTAATGCAAAGGATTTCCCACCTATGGGTGTAATCACCAGTAGGTTCCTGGTTCAAACCAAGGAACCACTGAGCCCGTTAACCTGCCTCTAATAAAAAGGCACTCACAAGGCAGTGGCATCTGTATTTTCAGAGTTTGCTTCATGGGACTTGTGACATTTTTGTGATGAGAAGGAGGCTTTTGCAAGCTCGAGCACTGAAGGTACCAGGCTGCTGCTTCTTTAGCCCCTCCAGGTTCTCTTCCTGAGGTTCTGGCTGCTTTCTTCTCCTCATCTTCTCATATTCACTTACCATTCCCATCCAAGGACTCACTGGGTCATGGTACCTCTTTTCTCAAGCTCCTCTTACTCTTCTCAAGGTAGTCTTTAATACCACCAGTAACTGGCAGTTACCAACTACCAGTAGGTAGGCTGGTGAATGCTAGGGAAAGTCCTGGAGATGTCAGTCAGATTTGTGTTCCTTTGTCACATTACCAGGCAGGGCACAGCGTGTATCATCCACGGGCAGCTTGGATAACTTCAGGGAGCAGTCAGTACTGTCAGGAGGGCTATTCTCACTGTCCCCCTCCAGTTCTCAGTCTATTATTATTATTATTATTATTATTATTATTATTGATTAGTCTCTTACACTCCTCCATTTTTTCATCAGTTATCTCTTAACTGTTAAGCTTTTCTCTTTGTCCCTTTTCTTTTCTTTTTGGAGAAGAAAGTGAGGCAGAGTAAGAGTACCTTTTTTTTTTGTTAGTAACAGGCATCAGGGACAGAGTGAATGGGAACAGCAGCCATTAGCCAATACCTGGAGAGCAGGGCAAATATAGTTGATACTGGTCCTGATATTCTCCCAGCTGTTAAGCTCCAGAAGTCCCAGCTCCAGGGACTTCTTAACCTTAATGCAGTTTATGTGTCTAGTTCACCTTTCAATAGATCTTCCAAACATTTATTCAGTTTCTCTTTTAATGGATTTCCTCTTGTAATGTTCTTCATAAAATAAATTCTTTTAAATTTGGTTATGTTGTAATGTATAATGACCTTAAATCATTTACTTAAAAATAGAGAGATGTCTGTTTTAAATCATATAATTAAAAAGGACGTGGTTATATTAGCCAGGAAAAAAAGACTACAGATATGCAGTTTGAACTCATGGCAAATTTAAGTCATTTTAAAGAATATGCAGAGTTGTTTTTTCTTTAGTTTTTAGAAGAGAGAGGACATAAAATGTGTCTGATTATGAATATGTATCAACCATAATACAAGCTCTTCTGCATAGGAAATTTGACTTAATTCTGTGTTAGAAGACAGCTTGTATCTGTAATTATATTACCATTTACTATTGTATGAAACTCCACTCCGTACTAATTACACTTAACAAATAGAGTGCTTAACATTAATTATACTGGGAGATCTACAAAACAAAAACCTTTCTTCTATTTTCCTACTAGACTGTATTCTAACAGCACTAAAAATTAATTTAGTATTGGAATCATACTGTAAACTAAATTGTTTAATGTGGATTAGATGTCATATTTACATCTTCTAGTTTCAAATTCAGTCAAACATAAAGTGTATTTCCTGACACTTGTTTTAAGCCCTGTTTTTATGGTAATGTTGGTTTCCTGCCATTTTAGTCCTGTTTTACAAAAGTATATTATGACTTAAATACTGCAAAAGAGCATCATAAATAGTTTTTGATTTATGACATGTATAATTCAGGTTATGAATAAGACTTTTTTTTTCTCTGATCTTGTTCATGATAATATTGATAGACAGGAAAACACCGTGTAGCTTATTGAGAAGTTTATTCAGAAGTATGTTGCTTCAACTTTCGCTTTGTATGATAACTATCTGAATTTATTAAGAATTTATACAAATTTTCTCAATGTGTTCACATGTCCAGATTTTTTGACAACTTAAATATCAGTCATAACATGAATAATCTGAGGACACTGAGTGTTTTTATAAAACTGTAATATCTATGTTTCTTTCTTATTTCACAAATTATTTCACTGTAAAAGCTGTACCTATTGAAGTAATTTTTTCTTGTGTCCTATGGTCTGCTTATCTCTCCAAAACCTGTCATTTTTTTGCAAATGCTGAAGTCATGAGAGTAATTCTTGTTGTGACTGCTCTAGATTTCTAAGATATCTAAATGAGATGACTCATTCAGCTGTGGCTGATTATGAAAAATATCATTATCTTCTTTTTTCCTGCACTGTCCTTCATTCTGTAGATATAGAATGGCCCATTCTTGCTGACAGATCCCTTTTTGAGCATAAAACCATACTTTTTTCTATCACCCCAGAAATTGTTACCTTGGCAACATCAAGATTAATCCAACACCATCTCTGAGAAAAGTATTTTGTGCAGGGTAAGGCCAGACACTTCAATAAAGAACTGCCTCCTCTCTCATTCCTTCCTCCAGAGCACTTCATTCTTTTTCCTGCACAACTGATCATTCAAGGCCATGCAGTGTCTATGAGTCCAACAGAAGTCCCACCCCTGGGTTGTGACTGGTTGTGATTAAGTTCCACTCATTCTCTTTTGGCAGAATCTGGTGGAACTGCTACAGGTTTGTATGCTGATTGACTTGGTCCTCTGCTCCAGTGCAGAGAAAGGCTGAGTAATGATAGCAAACTTGGAATAAAAATTTGATTGAAACACTTTAAAAAACTCTGAGCTCTATTTCACTAGCAGGTGCAGAGGAAATTAATTTCTTCAAAATTCATCCCCATATACCTAGGAGGAGCTCAATGCTTTTGGACTAATGCAAGGCTTTAAACTTGCTTCACTCTTTGAGGACTTTATCTTTTCCATGTTTCATTGTGTTCTTCTTCATCTCAGAAGAATTCAGTCTCTTCTGCTTAACATAAACTATTAAGCTAGGAGAGAGTGGGTATGACCGTGTTAAAAAATATAGAAGTCTTGTGGAGCTGAGTGACAATAGGTGAGAGAATTCATTCTAATTCTGCATGGCCATAAAAATCAGTCAGAAAGAATTTCTGAATTTGTTTCCCTTTGATATTTTATATTTAGGGACAGTATTCCTTCTCTATACAAGCTAATCTCATGTTTCTTCTCCATAAAGGTTTTTTGTACTTTCTAGTACTAATACTGTCTTGTTTCTTAATCCTTGCAATAGTCCAGCTAACAGCGCTTATTTTAAAAAGTATATGGTCATGGCTAACACCAGAGAAAGGGCTGTGTGAGGTCTTTCCTTCTCACTTGCTAACTTAGTTCTTCTTCTCCAGTTAGGGTTTTGGCTAATCACAGTTGTGCTTAGGATTTCCAGGCAGACTGAAGTTCAGGCAACCCACAGGCTCCAGCAAATAACACTTTGTGGTCCAACAGTTTACAGGGACTTTCCTGGACTATTGAATAAGCTCTTTCTTTAAAGGAGATCAAAGGATTGAACAGTTGCTTTCCTGTGTTTATGAAGTCATTTATAGTCTTCTCCAGGGGCCGTGTGCCATTGCCTTCTCTTGGTTATGACTGTCGGAGGACTTTTGTGAGCATGTGCCTGTACCTGTTGGAGGTGGCAGCAGGAGGACACAAGCATTTCCCATTGTTGGATCTAGGGGGAGAATGTCATCTCCAGAGCAACGCTGTAGGGTATAAAACTCTCTCAACTTTGCCATAACGCTCCTCAGGAGATGATGCTAATGAATAATGTAGCTCTTTTGTTTTACACAGTGAAAGGTGATGAACATATCCTCCACACTCACTTTACTACAGAATACAATGTCCTTGCACTTGCACTAAACTCAGAGTTAATTGATTTAAAAGTTTTAATGGTATTTAAGCTGAGCATCTGAGGATATCTGAGAACTTGGTGCTTCTGTTAACATCTTTTCTGCTTGCTGACATCTGAGAGATTCTAAGCAAGCAGCATCCTTTAGCCATTGTTCAGGCAGCTCTTCCCCTGGAAAACATTACCTCTCAAAGAGAAAACCTGTAAAATCTTACAAGTAAAGAGCATACAATGGGGCCATGTTTCCACTTCCTCCACCTGATCCAAAGCTTTTGTACACAGGTCTAAACATGCTGTAGTGCACAAGGTGCAGGTGGTCTGTGCCTGGCATGTTCCTCTTGGTTCTTCCATCCTTTGCCATGAAACTGGATCTCTTCTTCAGAAGGCTGGTGTCTGGAGCCGAGACTGGTAGACATACTACCTCCTACTCACAGGTAAAAGGTCACCTCACAGGTACTCGCAAAAGTTTGACATTTCCCTGTATTTATCAGTACTGTAATAGGCATTAATTTTCCCTCTAAATATGAATTCAAGAGCCAGTATTCATCCTGACATTTTAGAGTAGATTGTAAGGTGGTTCCCAAAGAGTCCTCATGACCTTCATTTTTTCCTGCTATCAAGAAACATTTCTTGGGACCTATAAGCATTGACCCATACCTGTTCATTATTAGAAAATGTATTACATAATGCAAACCAAATTCAACACATGCAAGTATTTGTTGCTAACTCAGTAATCATCTCTGGCAAGTTCCCAAACCATATAATGCTTCTGCAACATAAATGCATCAAAGTCTGGATATACAGGCTGGCTGGTTCACACTTTATTTACACTTGGGATCATCAAGTCTCCATGTCCCCTAAACTGCTGTTATCAATGCACATCCCAAACTAAGCTCTCAGCTGACCCCTCTTTGCTCCAGCACCTGCTCTAACAAACCCCTCTTAGCTTTGCTGTTCTTGTTATTTCAGTTCCCTGATAAGAAATTCAGAGTAAGAAAAATTAAATGGGACATCAGGAAGGAGGTTTGGGACTTTTGCTAGGAATCTCTGATATTGGCTGATGCTGAGAGATTGACCGTGCAAGAACAAGAGGGAGAGCAGAGCCCCAAACAGTACAGAATAGCACAAGAACAACGGTGAGTCCATTTTTCTGTGGAGGAGAGACAAGCTTCTTCACAAGTTGATTTTCTAGAAAAGGGACCCAACTGACAAATAAGGTGTCATTATCCTTCCCACTGTCATAGCATCTTTCTGTCTTGGATGTGCAGTCTTAAGAATGCACGAAGAAGTTAAAGCCCGGTTTTTGCAAAGCGAGTCTCAGTGCAAACTCCTCATTTAAAGTCATGGCTGGTAAGGTTGGTAACTGAGTGGCTGAGAAATCTCTAGATAGGATTGCCTGGAGGCATTCTTTGGAAAGATTTGGCTACAATCTGTGGAAAGAGAGCAAGAGGCAAGCTGCAAACAGTGACAGTTCCTGCTGGAAAAGAAACCAAAAGAGACAAAAACCCAGCCAGGACCTGTTTTGTTGATCACAAAATAAGTCCAGGCTCCTAAAAAGATATTGTCCATGGCAGAACTTCAAGTAGGTGAAATTCTCCCTAAGGTTTCAGTTCAATTTCAGGAAGGCAAGAGGATGCCTTGGCCATGTGTAAATGCAAAGTCTTTATAGACTGTTTACAGTTTTATATGCTTTTCACTTACTGCTTCAGTTTTCATCTCTGTCACTTGTGCTTCATCCAGGCCTGAAACTCTCCTGCAAGTAATGTCTTTCTTTGAGACTTCAGCTCATTTAGCAGCATGTGATTAATTAGATTATTAATTAGTCTGATGTTGTGATAGTTTTTCCAATGCAAAACATTCATTTTTTAGGCATTGGAATTTTTAGAAGATTGAGCACAAAGACTTTGTGACCTTCCCAATTGCTGCTAGACCCTGTTAAGCCTGAAAAATGTTTATTTTTTTTTAACGTGCTTTTAAGAAGTATGTATATAGCTACCTTTTCGGGTTTTTTTGGCAGTCTTCCAGTGCATTGTTTCCTCCTGCCACTTTTACCAATTTCAATTTTTTTAGTAAGTTTTCAACTGCTACTCAGTATGAGATAATTTTCCTCTTTTTGCTCTCTTTTCTTAAGGACCAGCAGACAGACAGTGGCTGTATGAATCCTCATAGTAACGCCATCAGTTGCCTGCAAATGTTTGACCTCGGGCACAAATAACTTCTCTCTCCTACTGTTCGGTTTTTCTTTCTTTAATGAGGATTTTGTCTAGTGACAAGCACAAATCTCCTAATTCTCGGCTTTTTTTCTGCTGTGCCATACAGACTATGATTTTCTTTTCTGGTTACTTAAAACAAAGCTGTCTTTGTTTTCACGGTTCTTGGCAACAACTTTTTTATGATGTGTCATGAAACATCCTCTATCATCAAGAGAGTGTCACATCTTCCTGGTAGTTTTGATTTGGCATCAGTTGTCTTCCAGGTATTTTGGATGTAGGTTTCTGCTTAATGTTGATTTGAGTACACTCATGAATAATCCTAGGGCTACATTCAGTCACCTAAACATAGTGCTACTGGAGTCATCTTTGAGTCTCTAAATTATATGTACACGGGTGGCAAACCTGTCAGATATGACAGCCCAGATAGAATGTTACCATAGTTGTAAAGAAAGTAGTATCGTTTATATTCTTTTTATAAGTAGATTGAAAGGTTCAAGGAAAAGGAGGGGTGGCTGACACCCCAGAAGGTTGTGCCACCATCCAGCAAGACCTGGACAGGCTGGAGAGATGGGCTGAGAGAAACCTAATGAAATTTAACAAGAGCAAGTGTGGTGCTGCACCTAGGGAGAAATAACCCCAAGCACCAGTACAGGTTGGGGGCTGACCTGCTGGAGAGCAGCTCTGAGGAGAAAGACCTGGGAGTCCTGGTGGGCAACAGTATGACCATGAGCCAGCAATGTGCCCTTGTGGCCAAGAAGGCCAATGGCATCCTGGGGTGCATCAAGAAGAGCATGGCCAGCAGGTCAAAGGAGGTCATCCTGCCCCTATGCTCTGCCCCGGTGAGGCTCCATCTGGAGTACTGTGTACAGAAGGACAGGGAACTGCTGGAGAGGGTACAGCAAAGGTCCACAAAGATGATTAAGGGCCTGGAACTTCTCTCCTATGAGGAAAGGCTGAGGGACTTGGGTCTTTTTAGTCTGGAGAAGACTGAGGGGGGTATCTGATCAATTCTTACAAATACTTAAAGGGAGGGTGTCAAAAGGACGGGGCTGGTCTTTTCTCAGTGGTGCCCAGTGACAGGACAAGAGGAAATGGAACAAACTTGAGTATAAGAAGTTCCACCTAAATATGAGAGGAACTTCTTTACTGTGAGTAGTAGAGCACTGGAATGGGCTGCCCAGAGAGGTGGTGGAGTATCCTTTTCTGGAGGCATTCAAAACCCACATGGACAAGTCCCTGTGCAACGTGCTCTAGGTAGACCTGCTCCGCCAGGGAGGTTGGACTAGATGATCATAGAATCATCTGGGCCAAAAGGGACCTTCAAAGGTCATCTAGTCTGACCCCCCTGCAGTCACAGGGACACCTCCAACTAGACCAGGTTGCCCAGGGTCTCGTCAAGCCTCACCTTGAATGTCTACAGGGAAGGGGTCTCAACCACCTCCCTGGGCAACCTGT
>BJBW01000010.1:2118-41269 GCA_004320125.1 Scolopax mira
AAGGAAACCCAAGGGTTGAAATATAAACAGATTTAATAGCATGAGTAGTTAATTAACCAGTATTGAAAGATTCAATATTAAGCCCAACACCAATATGAAATGTATAAGGATTATACTCAGATGATTCTACCAGGGGGAAGCTGTGCACTCCCAGCAGGGACAGCAAATGGCGGACACTGCCAGCGCAATGGCTTCGGGAGGAAGGGAAGGCCTCAGGGGTCCGGCACCGGGACAAGGATCACAGCCATCATAGAAGAGAGAAACTCCTCAGCAAACTTCTAATTTATACTGAATTGGCCTTCATGATATGTGATAATCTTATTGGCCAGCTTGGGTCAAGTGCCTCGGTCTCACTCCTCCTTGTCCCTGCACTTGACAAGGCTAAAAAACACTGAGACCTTGAATCCCACAGAGCCTATCTGGTTATAAAGTAAATATTTTCACAAATTCAGACACTTGTCTTCTAAAAGTGAAGTTTTACCAAACATTAGAAGAGAAATTGGTCCTGTGTCACTCAAGCCATGATAGATGGGCCACAGAAAAGGCATCCTTACCTCTTTGGATGCTGTAATTGCTTCTTCTTTACCACCAGTAAAGTACTGGTGGTAAAGTACTGGTGGCAAAGGAGTATATCTCACTGCACAGCTATGTTTTCTATTTGAATCTTGCTTGTAAAATGCACTCATTACATTCCTTTTCTACCTCACTTTTTCCTATGTTTTCTCATTTTCTGTCTGCTTCTTAGACCTCTCTAAAAGTACCGGGAATACTTGCATACCTTGTATTCCTAGGTGCAACTTCAGGAAAGCTCTGACCCTCAATGTTGATCAAGCTTCATATTGTTCTGGAGCAAAGACCTTTGCAAAGATTTTATTACATATCTTTTCCAGGAGGTTGCAGAATTTGGCCTCAGCTGAAGTCTTTTGGAGTATGGCATTTTGCTACCAGACACATTCAATGTTCTATGAAATCATGGCTTTTTTTACAATTGCATTCATAAGGATCAAAAATAGATAATTTGGAACACTAATAGCAAGTTTGCAGTGTTCTATTTATCTGGATTTTGCAACTCAAAAGAAAACAGCTAAATGTATCAGTAAACTGTGAAAAATAGTAAATACATAAATTATATGCATATTTGATATGGGACAGATTTCAATAGTTTGGAAAGGACCTGAAGTGAAGGTGATTTTGTATGTAGCAGCATTCCTGTAAAACAGTGACTCGGACATGTGTTGGTAGCTTGTTTTTTGTAATGAAGTGTGCTTTTATATCCCTTCAAATCCTCCTAAAAATTAAGTATATTGTTTATAATTTCACCTGCATTACTTCCAATCTCCAGATGGATTTTATTTACATAAGAGTTCCCAGGAGGCCTTGGCTATAAAGAAACCTTGCTGAACAAATTACAGAATTAATCATTTCTTTAAACAGACATTTGTAAATAAAATAAAAGATCTATACAATATGTCAGATGTGAAATGTTAGCCACTGTGCACAATAACAAAATAATTTAATTTTAAATAAAGGACTTTGCCTTAATTAATTAGGAGGTGAACTGAGCCTCAATTCCTGACATAGTTAAGGGAGAATACCCATGCTTATGCCAAAAAGCAGATTATAAAAGAATGAGAGGCTGAAAACCACTTTCCCTTCACTAACTGGGGTGAGCCTAAAGTTTCTGCAAGCAGAAGCTCATAGAGTCAGCTCTCAAGGCTGCTGTGTATCACTACATGACAGGAAAGTGGCTATAAAGACTACAGAATGGACACTTGTGTGCTTTATTTGCCCTTTTGGTATGGTTCCCCATCGGGAAGGAGAGCCTTCTAAAGTAGCAAGGTGACAAAACCAGGATTGAATCTCTAACTACTGGGAAGCATCTAGGGTGAAGTTCAACAACACATTTGAGATCTGGTTTTTTTTTTTCCTGTAGCAGTCAGCACGAGTATCAGATTTAAACATTAACATTTAAATTACTACATATAGGAAAGAAAAGAATTGACAAAAATTCTCACGTTGTATCTGTCTTAATACTTTTCCACCCTGAAACTTATTTGGGAGTCATTATCATGACTGGAATTACAGTCACAGTCCTGTAAACAGGTTCACATGTGACTGGTGATACCTCTAGGAACTTCCAGTAAATCCTATAAACTCTTCAGAGAGGCAGAATTACTCATGTGCATAATTATCTGGGGGACAGATAATTATCTAATAGTAGTTTATGAAGTTTTAAAGCATTAATTTATAATAGTAACAGCGTATCCCTTTTAGTGGGATATTATTGCAATTGGCCTAATATGTGCTTTTTATCTTTTATCTCCTGAGGCCCAAGGGACAGAGGGAGGGAGAAAGGAGAGGGCAGAAAAACAGTAAACTGCTCTTATCTTTGACATGCTGTGAATAGACAGGATATTAGACTAATACCCACAAAATCACAGATAAATGATTATCTTGTCTTGATTACTACTGCCCTTTAACAGGCTCCTCTTTTTAGCCAAAGACATTAGTTCTAATTTATTTGACACAAATTTCAAGGCCTTCTGCCAAGAGGAGAGCGAAAGCTTCATGAAAATGTTCTTAGCATAAATTTGGGACATCACTTGTAAAATGAGTTGATAAAAAGAAAGAAAGGTCTTTCTACTGAAACCAGAGGATCTCCCAAATTAAAGCAGTTCTAGTTTCTATATTTTACCATGTATTTATAATAAAGACTTAACTCACCTTTGATGTGAACTTCCTAGCAAAAGCTGAGGCTTAGAGACTGTCTATATTATAAGCACTTAATCATAAAGTACAGGAGAGCACACTTCATACCTTCGTATGATTTATTTCCTTACAGAATAACCTTTAGGAACAAGAAGCCTTTCATATTTTCTGTTGTGTTTCTGTGCTAATTAATTTTCACGAAGAGTCAACACTTTATTTCAGCTGCCAGGGAAATTATTTGCCTTGCAATGTGAAAATGCATCACTGTATTACGAACCTCACTTGCTATTGGCAATGTTCCTAACAGCCCAGGATGTCGGTAAATAATGTCAGTGTTACTTTTTTATGTGTATTTTAAGAAGCGGGTTTTTAAACTTTTTGGATCCATTTCTGCTGAGTGATATGTGCTATCACTCATATAGTTACACAGATTTAACTTGTTCATTTGGCACGAGTTTTGTTTGTTTGATTTTACCTTTTTGGTACTTCTGAGTACATAAGAACTGAATGCATTGAAAAGTATTTTCTGCCCTTCTTATTACCAAGGGTCCCTGGGCAAGGAGGAAGGTGTGTGCAGGGGGATTCTCCAGTCCAGCGGTGGATTTGCAGTTACTGCAGTTATCATTTTCATCTTTGTTTCAGCTAGTTTTTCTGTTTTATGTCATTCCTGAGTGGCTTTGTGTATAATGAGGCTATAAAAAGGAAACAGGTTTTCTCTCTTTCTGATGTGGCTTGTTTGGGCCTTGGTGACTGTACCCATGCTAAATTGCATCTTAGAATTATGGAATAAGTAGTCCTGGGAGTGACCTTAGCTAGTCCAGCCTCCTGCTCCAGGCTAACCTCAGGATGTTGATCGGAATCTTGTCCAGCTGAATGGTTAGCCATCTCTAATCTCCAGTTTCAGGAAAACAGAAATGAGAATCCTTCCAAAGACACACCTCAAAGAGACATAGCGGCTGCTTCAAGACAACTAATTCATTACAGTATGACTTTTACATACATGTATTTCTGAGTAGGACCAAATCAATAATGACAAGCACCCTAATTAATACTATCTGCATAGTTTGTAAATACTCAAAATTTACTAAGTGTCTAGAAAGAAAAGAGTAAGAAGTTTTGAGTAGACTACTTGTGGGTTTTTTTAGGCCTTCATTCAGGAGAAGCACTCATGAACATTCCAACCAAAGCAGTCTTTGCTCCAGAAATGTTAATATATATTTCTACTCTAGCCTTAATTCTAAAAAAGACTCAGATGCCTGATTAAATTCAAGGATTGGAAGTAGTTCCACTGAAATAATCCAGCTACTAAGAATCCCTATGAAATTAAATCAAGAAAATACTTTTGAAACCCTTAAATGCAGTTTCTACTTTTATTCATGGAAGAGAAGAGTGATCTGATTATAAAATAACAGAAAAGTGGAGAGAGATATTGTCTTGTTGTCTAAATCTTATGTAATTTTTTGTACATAGATTATTAGGCTTCTGATACAAAGACCAAATTTAGGTATCAATAAACCTGCTATCATTTTTGCATGGACCCAAATCATCACTTGGTTACCCATTGAAATTTTCATTCACCTAGTTGGAAACTCTCTGTGCTTAAAGAGTAAAAATAACTAAGAGTTATTTTCAGAAAATATCTGTTAAATATTCAACTCCAGTATTTATGAGTAAGAAAGGCAATTTATTACAAATGCTAACAATTGCATGTTAACATTGAGACTTGTCATAGTTAACAGATGGAGTTTTCGAAGACAATTGTTTAACAACCTTGTGCAATAGGAAGCAAGAGGGCTTGGAATAATATTATTTATTTGGATTAAATACCACATAAGTCAAATTTGCCTGAAGTAAAATTACAATGAATAGAAAATAGAAGCTGAACTGATTGACTTTAATAAATCTAAAGGTTGAACAATCAAACCTTAACTGAAGAATACAGAGAAAACATTCATTGAGTTCTTTGTTAGAGATTCTTTTTAGAAATTTGCCAGAATAGTCATAATAAGAGGTGTAATTAAGCAATCAGCCTTTTCAGAGATACATCTGTAATAACTGCCAACAATGAAGTATCTTATTATTACTAAATGTAATTTAAGAAAAACAACTTTAATTGTAAGTAAAGCTTATGGCATCATACCTCATGTTTGCACAGGTGTGATGTTATAACTTATCAGACTGAAAGCTTTCTTTAACACAAGAACAGTATAAAAATACCTTACAACAGTGCCAGAAGTAATTGGATGGTTAATAAACAAGTGTACTCGCCTTCTCAGAAACAGCTCTGCATGCTCTGCATGCAATGTCTGTGCTCCTTCACTTAAAGTGCTTTGAGCATGGAGGTGAAATTAAGCCTTTTTGGGCTCTTCTGGCTGGTCAGTTTTGTATTATTGATGCTGGTTTCAAAATAGGTGCATGGCTTATGCAGCCTATGGTGGCAGCAGCCAGCCCACATTGTCTCCTTTTGTGTCAGGGTTTCTGGACAGGAAGAAGTGTTCCCGTGGAAGGAACTGATGCTCATCGCACGTAGGAACGCACCTAGCAGCTGGGAGCAGCAGCAGCAGCCACTGGCATCACTGAATACACTGAGAAGCCGCTGCCAGTATCCATTGTGTCTAGGAATTGCCTGGCTGGGCCAGGCAGAAGAAGGTGGCAGCAGCTCAGGACGGGTTTCCAAACACTTATAGCTCTCCTCTGTGCATGTTAGTGTAGGTTGGAACTGCTAAAAAGCTGGTTTAGGGTGAAGAGTGCTTGGCCGCCATGCAACTACTCAACCACATCCTGTTTCCTACCATCAGACAGCACCCACTTATCCACAGTATTCTCTCTTTACACACTCAGCTTTTCTGGTTCGTGGTATACCTGTTATAAAGAATACTTCACTGGCATCCTTCCATCCTGCTTGTGCCTATCACCTCCTCTCCATTTGTCATCACGGAAATTCCCTGGACAGCAACAACTTCTGTAGGAAAGTATTTGTATATATTTTTTTGACACCTCTGGGCAAAAAATAGAGCAGTTTTGAGCTGTGTTCTCATCTACAGTAGAAAAGCCTGGAGACATAAAAGGACATATAGAAATATGATCTTTAGCCATATACATTAGCAGCAAAGGAGCAGAGGACCATACTTTTGAAATCAATATTTAAGAAAATCTCATTCAATAGCTAGTGCTGAAGACACATGGGTTGTTTTTTAGTCTACTGACACACCATCCTTTTAAAGGTAAAGCACAGTAATAATGGCAATTACAGTAACTGTTCTTGTATTGGAAAATTTTATTTTTTGAAGGACTCTGGTCTTGAGATTGTTGATATTAGTCAACTGTCTCACAAGGTAAAGTAAGATATCCTAAGACAAGATATGCTTCTCTTCTAATTTCCAGAAATAAATGTGGAGAAAAAATAATAATTATAAAATACTAAATTAAACTGTCTGACATTATACATTCTTGACTTCCAGACATCAAAAGATTGGCTGTACCCTATCTGTGACACTGAATCCAAATGTGTAAACCCATGAAATAAGCATAAACATTTTTCTATTATCTTTATTTTATGTACAAACTTAAGGCCAGATTCTCAGCTACTGTGCTTTAGCTCCTTCTCCCTTAATACAGATGTACTGCTGATACCACTTTAGGGCTTTGTCCTTATTAAAAAATTTGTTTTCAGGGTTTTTTTTTTGTGCTTTATTTTTTATTTCGAAATGCAGGAAGAAATAGAACAGATATATAGGGAGAAAGAGTCGAAGACCATTCTCATATTTTGTTACTTGTGTCTGAAGCTTCTTTCTTCCATCTTTAAACATTTTTTTTTAATTTTGTAAATTTCATATGTTGAATATATTATCTTTAGACAAAGATCTAGCAAGATAAATAATGGCTATGTACTAAAACACACACACACATTGAGACATAAGTATTTGCAGCCTTCCAGTCTATTGCCTCTTTGCTCTCCGATCACCACTGCACCCACCTTAGGTTAATTCAGAGAAGAGGCGCAAGTATAATTGGAAACAATGATACATCCGGTAGCAGTAGGGTTGTGTATTTAAGGGACTCCTTTTGTTTGTGGTACTGCAGAACTGAACCGGTCGGGAAAAACTGCAAAGGACTGGCTAAATTATTTAGCACTTTTAATTTTAAATTAGTTCTCTATTTATATTTTATCTGGGATCCCAAATCACAGATTAAGAACCAAATGATTTACAAACACAAAGCAAAGCTGCTATTTTTACCACAAAAGGTTTACAAGGCAAATTTAGGTACTTACCCCTTGTCAATGTCAAACTAACAGTTAAAACCTTAGTATTAAAAACCAGTTCTATTTTGATCTTCCCAGAATCACCTTTGCGAACAACATGGGGTACATGGTTAGAGCCCATACCAAGAAAAGGGTATTGCATCCCTTTCAGTATGTTGATTGTTTACTTGCATCTAATTGGGGAACCAAATCTGACAATAATCTCTCACTCCCTCCTGAGAACTCCCGCAGCACCAGTCTGTTGTCATGGATAATCTGAATCTATCATGTTGTAAGGGTGGCATCAATTCCTAATGTTAGAGTGAGACAAGAAAGGGATCTAAGATTTCATTAGTTCAGCCCATTTTTTCCATGTTCTCAACATAGCTTAAAGGAATTCAAGGAAACTTAGGGGCCCTGAATCTAACATGCCGTGTGTATACCTAAACTTGGAGAGCCTCTCTTGGTGGGAAAAGGAGGTGAGAAACTGGAAACTACCTACAAAAATGTTAATAAAATTGTGGAAAGAAATAATTTGTTGTGCATATGTTGTTGTATGT
Source organism: Scolopax mira (assembly GCA_004320125.1). Lineage (NCBI taxonomy): Eukaryota > Metazoa > Chordata > Aves > Charadriiformes > Scolopacidae > Scolopax > Scolopax mira. The sequence goes on from BJBW01000010.1 coordinate 9,631, forward strand.
TCTTTTAAAATATTTTAATAACAACTAATTGGCCAGTTAAATTAATATGGGCATACGGAGCCAAAAAATTCTAGGCATGTGAAAATAAGCTGTTTAACTACATCATGCTGAAGTGAAGAAAGAGCAACTTGCTGCACAGCACGAACTATGCAAATGCCAACAGTAACAGAAAGTCTGCATAAATGGAACATGAATAAAGGATCATAAACAGTAATTTAAAAGAATGTATAGTCTACAGTGTTCTGTTTCAAGATTAGGTTAATTGAATGTGAAATGTTAGTTTAAGGGAAAAAAAAGTAATGGATTAAGATTCACAAATCCTGAAGATAAGTGAGTTAAGGAATACTGGCATAACTGTAAAATAAATTTGACCCAAGAGCATGCAGATAATCATAAGCTCCTTTATCTTATGGACCTTTGGGTTTAGTGCTTTATTTTTTATTTTACTGGTTGAAAAATAGATTTTAAAGATTTACATACTTGCCACAGAATAATATCTTATACATGTCTGGATAAAATTATGACTTAGAGGAATTCAGCCATGATAGGCCTTGTATTGAAAAACCTGCCATAACAAATTTTAATTCATAATTGTTATTGAATAGCAAAGACAGATTTAATTATCTCCATTATTGACCTGTTCTAAGCAAGTGCTTTATGTTATAAATCCACACATTATTGCCAAAGAGCAGGCTGAATGCATAAATTCTCTGCCAGTTCTCTCAGCAGGTTCTTTATGCCACAGGAAAACTTCTAAAGGACCAAAATATGTTCAGCTTCCTCCAGCTCACTTCGCTATAATGCAGACACAGACTTGTCAGGGTTGCAGGTCCAAAACAAAACAAAATTATTATTTGGGGATTCACGAGAGTTAAATAAGTAAGTCAAAAACTGAAATAGTTTATAAGCCTGATTAAAAATTCAGTGGTGAAGAAGTGGGTTTGATTGGTTGTGGCACTGGACATCAATTACACAAAAATCCTTCAGCAGCTCTGCCATTCAAACCCATCTCTTCCACAGTCATCTAAAGGAGTGATGACACTGTGTGAAAACAGGTAAAATGTGGGATTCTTTTTCTTTGCTGAAGAAAAGAAAAACAGGATATAATAGCAACGATGACCTTGGTACAGGACATTTCCCAGGGAATTGATGACCGCCGTGGACCATCAACTCTCCCAGCTAGTCATTAATCCCCTGGAAATGCCCTGTGTCTGCCTTGTTATTGCTTAATTCAATTATTTGTGGTTGTGGCATTTATTCTGTGAATATTTTATTGCTCAATCTGCTCTCTGTCTTACCTCTGCTCCTTTAAAAGTCCGTATCATTGGTGCAGACTGGCTCAGCTCAAGAGCACCTCACATTTACCAGAACAAACTATGGTTTACACATTTCTGTATGCCTCCTATTTCATTAAGCTACAATAGCTAGAAGGGAGTAATAAAAAGTGTACTTTTCTATCTATCTCAGGAATGTCATAAATTGTAATTACCAAACAATGCAGGTGGAATCAGGTTTTATATATATGTACAATATACATTGCATATATACAAGCGCCATAACAAAAACAATTGATCCAGCCTCTTGAAATGTCATCATTATGCTGAGAGATGTTTGGCTATGCCAGAACGGTAGGATATTACAATAAAGGTAGGAAATAGGATGATGTGATTACTTTTTTTGATTCATTTTTTTCTCTTGCCTTTTATCACTCTTGTTCTTATTTCTTGTTCTGAGGATCCAGCATGACAAGTGTTTCATCATCAGCCTTGTTTCCTTAATACTGCACCTTTCTTCCCTTATTTCTGGCAGTGGGGCTGTTCTGTGGGGAACTAGAAAGATAAAGGAGCTGGATTAAAAAAAAAATCAACAAAACCCAAAACAAACCTACAGAGAAGGGCTAGTTTTAACCCCTGCAGCCCCTTTCACCAAAGAGCCACACAAATAGTTGTACCAGCACAATGGAGGGTCTTGTCTGGAGCCAGGAAGGAGTGGTGAGGAGTAAGGCCAGCTCAGCCAGCCTGCTACAGAAAGAAACATTCCACTAATGGCAGTCTGGGAGTTGTATTCTCTTCTACACTCAAGTCCTTCACAGTGCTTTGACTGTTTGAAAGAGCCATTAAAACAAGTCTAAATATAATCTATGTTTATGTTACTACTAATGTGGAAGAAAGAGGACATTTCTGAAGCAGTTGAAAAACATAGGTATGCAAGTGGAAATTATTAGGCAACATCTGATAATTCAATACCAATTTATGCACAGAGGTCCATGGGATGAGATGGGATGAATGCAAGAGCATTGAAGGAGTCTGACAATGTCGTTGCAAGAACACTGTACCATCTTTTAAGCTCATGGCAATTGAGCAAGGTTAATATGAACTGGAAGAAAGTTAACAGGAACTGGAAGAAGGCTGACAAGAACCCCATGTAAATTTGACAAGATCAAATGCAAAGCCTTGTATCTGCTAAGAGTAAATGCCCACACCAACACAGGTTGGGAACCAACTGTCTGGTATACAGCTCTGCACAAAAGGATCTCCAGGTCATGGTGCCCAGCAAGTTGGACATGAATCATCAGTGCAGCAGCAAGGAAGAAAGCAAGATAAGCTGCCTCCTGGGCTGTGTTACAAAGATTGCAGACAGCAGATCTAGAGAACTTATCCTTTCCCACTATTTGATGCTTGTGGAGCACTTGTAGAGTGCTTTGTCCAGTTCTGGTGTCCCCAATACAATAAAAATATTGACTTATTTGAGCCAGTCTAGTGGAGGCATCAAAGTGGTTTAGAGCTGGAACATGTGATGTGTGAGGAAAGGCTGAGACAACTGGGTTAATTCCATCTGGAGAACAGAAAGCTTAAGGGGGACCTTAATGCAGTTTGCAACTGCACTGATCAGAGGATGCAGATAAAAGAGCCAGAGGCTTCTCAGAGGTGCACCATGACACTCCAGAGGCCACAGATAGAAGGTAAAACATGGAAAATTCTGATTAGATATACAGAAAATTATTTTATTGTGTGGGTGGTCAAATTCTGGAGCATTCTGCCCAGAGAGGTTGTGGAGTCTCTGTCCTTGTGTGTGTTCAAGAATTGACAGGGTAAGACCCTGAGCAACTTGTATCAAATTAGACCTGCTCTGAGCAGGGGGTTGGACTGTATGACCTCAAGTGGTTCCTCTTAACTTAAATTATTAAATGAGTCTCTGATTCCAAAGCCATATTTGAAATAATATGAGATCAATGTTTGAAGCACAAGTACCTAAATGGTGTGGATATAACTATCTAACATCATTCAGGCCACTGTATCTCATTCTCTTTGTTCACTAAAAGGCCATACCCAGGGAGCAAATCTTGAATTATAACATTTCAATTAAATTCTGTCTTATCAAGAATTAAAAGTTCATATTAACACAGATTAATAGCTTAAAGACAGCTACCTTTGTATAGCTAGTAATTAAACATATTGCCTATAGTGGATTAGAAAGTTAGCATGCCATATACTATAAGATAGATAAAGTAGTAATGTTTTGTATTTGCATTTCTGCAATACTATTAGCCTTCAGAATCATAAGATTCAAAATGAGATTTTTGGAAAAGTGACAGGAATTGTTTTTGCTATTTATTTTTGATATTGTCACATGCAAGAAAATTAAGGAGTGATTTTCTAGGAAGTAATATGGTTTTGCATCAAGACTGAATAATGTTAGAGCACCTAATTACCTTGAAATCCTTTGAAATAGTGGCTAGCCTACATTTTTTCACACTCTAATAGTTTTCTTGCTATAGGCAACCCAAGTGGTGGTATGTACCCTTCCCACTCAACCTTTTGTGTTCAGAGGAGCCAGTGAACTAGCTGCAAGTCCCATCAGAAATTTTGTAAACCTTTTGTAAACTCTGTGCAGGTTTATTGATACAGCCCTTACTTTTCTCATAACTTGATGAGTAGTAGGTCCAAGGATGATTATCTGGCCCATTCCATTTGATGCAACTAGACAGACGGACACCACAGGGATGTGTAATTGAGCTCATTCCCCGAAAATCTATGTTCTGCCCATTAAATGTTTGTAAACTCCATTCTCCTCATTTCGTTTCAATTTTTCATTAATATCTTTAGAACCCATGAATCTGAAGTATAGGATTGGACCTCCAAAGATTTATACTCTGGTCCCAACTCTGTAACTGATTTGTGTGTGGCTTGCAACTCACTATGCTTTACTTGGTTTCCTAACTTGAAGAAACAGGAAAAAAGGCATTGCTCATCCTCTTTAAGCTATACACACTATAATGGCAATATTTTTTTTCCAGTTCTGAAATTTTTTTGTTGTTTATAGATAACAAGCAGGGAGGATACACATATGAAGATGCTATTGTCAGAACTAGTTTGTGACTTTGCTTTTCAAAGTGTTCAAAAACAAATGTAAAATACATTTGTAAGTCAAGATGAAGTTTTAGACACAGACAGACACATGACTGCCTATATATACACCAATGAAATAGTTCCTAAATCCTTAAATGCTGCACTCCTTTGATAGCATAACCATAGTTAATGTTGTGTCAGGGTTTCCACTATAAACCTTCTCTTTTATAACTAGGCAATAAAATTTTACCCCAGGCATGAAGTACCAGGTCTCAGCGCAGCGGCTGACATTTTTATAAGTACAGGTTTTCACACACATAAAAAAAATATCAGTTCAGCTACTTTAATACATGCAAGTATAACTAATATAAAAAAAAAAAGTTTAAGATACTTTTCAGTTGAACATATATAATGCACATACACATGTGTACATGTATTCATATACACACATATAACCCCAAACAGCTCCTCCTTGTTACTGAAAGGGTGCTGGAGAAAGATAATACAGACTCTTCAACTAGAAAACATGCATTCATTACTTATATCTAAAGAAATAATTGTATATGACCAGATATTTGATTTAATGTTATTTTCTTCAAGGAAATACAAGGCCCCCCACGTGGCTTTACCTCCCACACCACCAGCAGTCCCTTCACCCCCTACATGATACACTTCATTAAACATAGAAGTGCTTTGTTGCATTAGGGGGTTTAAAAGAAGTGGAAAGGTAGGCTCCTTGCACTTCCTATGAGAAATGAACATTGACTTCCTCTGAAGAAAATGTAAATGGATTTGCTTAATTGTACTTGGGGCACTAGAGCAATTAATAATAGATTGTGTCATAGTAAGGGCTTTGTTTATATTTAAAGCAATAAATTACAAGTATTAAGTTTATATTTATTCCAAGTTAAACTCATTTGTAATTGACATGTTACTTAGCCGAAGGCTTTTAAGATCTTTTAGTATAATTGAATTAATAGAGAGTTATAGATCACTGCATGATAAACAAACAGCATGGACTTTAATATGACAGATATACAGAGAACAGGCCATGTAAGTAGATCATTATTATCGGTTTTACCTTCAGCAAAAATACAACTGAAATAGCAGCAAAAGATTCAGTGTGAACAATGGTAAGTGCAAGGATAGTTTGTAATAAATTTTCTTTTCCTTTCCTACCTTGACGGTTAAAAAACATATTTACCAGTGTGAGGGAATATGTCAGTAAAGTAAGCTTTCCTATTCCATCACTTTATCCTCATTTTGGTTCCTCCACTCCCACACCAAATACTTTGGATTACGTTTTCAAAGAGGTCACAAGGAGTCACTAGAACTTTGGACACTTTTGATTTCCAAGGTGTCCCTCTAGTTCTTTGGCCTACCACATGATGAGGTTAAGTATACCGTTCCCAACACTTGCTGAAACAGTTAATAAAGTCTTGATTAGCTGTCAGAGAGACCAGTGATGAAGATCCCACACATGCCTTGGCAACTTATTTTACATGGTCTAATCTTGGGTTTTGATATCTAACCAAAAATATTTGGTAGAGCCTGTTTCTTCCTGTTTACTGTGGTCATGGAGAAAAGACAATTCTGTTTCTCTTCCAGCAGCCTTTAAGGTCAGTATGAGTCAAACACTCTCTGTGTTCTTCTTTCCTGTGCATTGCACACATTAAAGAGCAGATTGCTCAGCCTGTCTGCACAGAAGCCACTTTTCAGATCTCTGACTGTTCTCTTTTCTCTCCTGTGGAGTCTCCCACACCTCTGTTGAAATGCCCCACGCAGTACTCCTCCTGAACTCTTACAAATGTTGAACAGAGCAGAAAGATATACCGTATGTTTATTCACTTTGCTCCTTTTAATCTTCCCAGGATAGCTCTTATCTTTTTCTCAACAGCATGACATTATTGACTTGTGTTCCACTTGTGATCTACTAATACCTTTAAATCCCTGTCTACTGGCCTGTTTCTCAGCCAGTTTTTCTAGATCCTGAATTTGTGTGGCTGATTAGGCCTGTCTATCTGCGCTGTTTCACTTGTGCCTCTTGAGCTGCATTTTGGGTTTCTTCAGACCGTGCTTTCAATCTGTCAAGACCCTTCTGAACCAAAATCCCATCCATCAGTATAATGCCATGCTTTCCATCTCAGTGCCACCTACAGATTTAATTACCACTCTCTTCCCATCTTTCAGGGTATTAACAAAGTCATGGAATAGTGCCAGATCCCTGACAGTCATATGCAGAATCAGACTCAGTGTTTCAATTTATTTTAGGAGTAGCCCAGTAATAATTACTACTTATCAAAGATTTTTCTATTGGTTTTACACCACCCTAAAGTACATTTAATAAGACACTGTTTCCTTAGAATATCATGAGAAACAGTATCAGAGTCCAGATTCTAGTAGGTCTAAAGTGAAGATATATATGGCATATCCTAACTCTCCTCTGTTCATAATGCATCTTTGTTATACAATAAAATTACATGGGCTTGACATGATTTGTCCCTAAGTAACCCACGTTTACTGCTACTCATCGGCTTGCTTTTTTTCAGGTAAACAGTATTTACTATTCCAGTAGGTTGTTTTAAGATGAACAGTCCATAACTCTCTAGGGTTTCCGCCCCCCCCCCCCCATTTTAAAAGATATGTACCATGCCTCTTCTTTTCCTATATTTTGTACGATGTCTGCCCTTGTAAGTTCTCAAAAGTAAATGCACAAACCCAAAAAAGGTATTTTGAGTTCTTTAACTATCCTGGGATGAGCATTTCAGGATCATCGTGTTTAAAAACAATGATAATCTCTGACCTGTGCCTTCTATATGCCTTGGCCTTCTGGGTTAGCCAAATTACTCCTTTCAGTCCCTTAGCTGACTTCATTCCCCGCTTCTACCATGGATGTTGCAGTATTCTCTCAACTTCCCTCTCAAACCCATTAGAAGACCAGAAACTACCAGTCTTCAAAACCTTCCTGCTGTAAGTGGAACTTATGCTGACAGTGTTAGAATAGATCTGCTCTTTTGGGATACTTTGGAATCATAGAATAGTTTGGGTTGGAAGGGACTTTTGAAGGTGATCTAGTCCATCCTCCCCTGCAATGAGCATCTTTAACTAGATCAGTTACTCAGAGCCCCATGCAGCCTGCCCTTGAATGTTTCCAGAGATGAGGCACCTACTTCCTCTCTGGACAACATGTTCCAACATTTCACCTCCCCCATTGTAAAAAATTTCTTCACACTTCTTTTGATCCAGTCCAGGATTCGGTTGGCCTTCTGGACTGCAAGGGCACATTGTCAGCTCTTGTCCAGCTTTTCATCCACCAATACTCCCAAATTCTTCTTGGCAGGACTCTCAATCCCTTCATCCCCCAGCCTATAATGATACTGGACATTGCCCTGACTCAAGCCTTGTTGAACCTCATGAGGTTCATGTGGGCCCACTTCTTGAGCCTGTCCAAGTTCCTGGGATGGCATTCCATTCCTCAGGCATGACAAGTACACCATTTACCTTTGAAACTATTTGTCACCACCTTCTATAAATCAAATGGAGAGAAAGGAGTAATTTACTAACTTATAAGTTCAGTGTTTGCATTAAACATTCCTGCTGCTCCATGATAAACAAAGGATTCACGGATTTTCCTCACAATGTCTTCCTTCACAAGAGTTAAAAATGTTTGCTTTTTCTCCTCGTGCTCCTTATGGGCCTCTCTCCTTTCCATCTTGTCTTACTTTTTGTAAATGAAAGTTAGCTTATTCCACATTGAACTAAAATCCATTTCTTTTTACCAATTCTGTTCTTACATACAAATGTGTGAATGTGTAATGATATAGATTTGGATATATATATATGTATGTGCATATTTGTAAATATATAGTTTGACATGTATATACCCATATATTTACTTGCATAAATTAATCTGTTGACCTGTTTTTCTTTCCTAGACTCTAATTTGTACAGCTTGTCCCATATTAATAATTCTTTATTGAATTTTTCTACCCCAGATGTTAGTTTAATTGTGCTGCAGTCTGTATTATTTGCTGTGTGATGGAGTACATCACCATTTTCTGAACTAATTCTAGAGTTGAGGAAGTCCTTCTTTTTTCTGGTAACTGCTGTCCCAAGAAATGATTGTTCAAGGAACACAGTCATTTCTGTGTTGTTGCTGTTTCCAATCAGTTAATTGATTCCAAATAACAGAAAACATATAACACTCCTTTTTGATCAGCTCATTTGTCTGGATCTGTGCACTATGTCTTTTCTATGTTTGGTTTTTTTATTCAATAGGTGGCTAATGGCACATTTGTACTCATACAAATCTTCTATGTGGTCTTCTCTAGTCATAATTTTTAACTCAGACCCACTGAAATTTTATCAGTATTATTTATTTTTATATATAAATATATAATGTTATATAATATATTATAGAGATCTCTGACTTAAAATATTATTCCTATTTGATTTAGCACTAGGGATTATAGTACCTTATTGATTTTTGTCATTGACATTTGTCATTGACTATGGTATATTAAAGTCTTCCATTCTCAGATGTTATGGCACCCTGGGTTTGAAATTTTCAGTATTAGAAAGCTGACCTTTTATTTTAGGATGCTCAATTCAAGAATTTAGAGTGAAAAGTTGTGGATATGGATATTACTTCTAATACATAATCACTTTTTGTTCAAACTTTATTGGTGGAGGAGAAAAGAAGTCAAATATCAGCATAACAGTCTTCTTAATTTGCTGTGAGAAGACGCTAAGCAAGCAGGTAAAATCCCTACACTCTACCACCGTAAACTAATAGAACAGATTTTTGTTGTTTTGTTTTCTTTTTTTTTTTAATTTAAATGTAGTTGCAAGTACAAAATTCTTTTACAAGACTAACAGCACTGAAACTGAATGTGTGAATATTTATTTCCTTTGATTATAAAGCTTTATTAGCAAAGGTGAGAAAAAAATAGGAGGTAAAGGAAGTTATCCTTATAGATTTACCAGCTCCACGCATCATGTTAAACATCCCTGTGCACTTTTCATTTTCTTATGCATGGTAGCATTCCTGCATGTGAGGGTCCAGCCCAGAGAATAAGCACCCTCTTCTGGGATACACTTATGAAATTCTAGCACAGATTGTTGTCACATGAAATAATTTCATATACTTAAATTCAAAATGAAATTACAGATGAAATTAATTACTTCATGTGTGCCATAGACACCCATGTAAATGAAATAACTTTTGAAAAAAAAATAAATCTAGCTTTTTTAAAAAAGAAAAAACAATAATAGCAAAATGCTCTTGTCATGTGCTCAGAAACAGAGTGGTTTATCCCTTACCCAGTCCCAAAGTTTTTTAGTTCCTTTACCTTCCATGCTTAAGTCACTTATGTTACTGAAATATACTCCAGGCAATCCTTTGTTTTCAGATCAAGAGAGTTGATAACTGATATGAATATCAGTCTAGAGATTTTTTTCACATCTTCACCTCTTTAAAATACAGCTATTACTGCAATTCCCTAGTATTTAATTTTCCAAACATCTATACTATATATTTGTTGTTTGACTAGCTAATCATTCCTGTCTCTTTTAGGCAGCTAAATCATTAACTTTAACTCATATCTTTCACTAATACAGATTTAGAAGCAACCCTTGGCTAATTTCATACCTAAATATGCATTTAGTGCTTAATTTTTTTCTTTCAAGTTTGAAAACTGTAATCTGAATGACTTTGTGAACCTCATCTTGTGATAACTGTTATATTTTGGGCTTACTAGAATTAGACTAGGAAGGAAAAAAATGTCTCAGATATTGCTATATAATAAGTACTGATTTGTCCTGACTCTCTAATTGTGGCTTGTAACTGTGCATAAATCAGTGTCATAACTGAAACTCATGTCTAGGGAAAAACCACATCCCTAGAAGGATAATGACAATGTTGTTTTCCTTTCTGGAGGATAACACCAGTTCATTTTGTCTCTCTGAAATGGCGAGAAGTAGCCTTCTTCAAAAAATGGCCAAGAGCACCTACTGTTTTTTCGTTCGTATGGTGATCTTGTGTGAAATTAGGTTATGGCTCACCTGCTAAAATGCAGAGCATGGACAAAAATTTTCAAAATGTCATTAGCAGCATCACGAATGTCTTCTCTTTACTCTGCTGAATAACCCTGGGAAATGCCAGATAGCTTGCTTTAGGGACCTGTGACATAAAGAGCTGATCATCATCCTCAGCTCAGCTTGATTCTCACTAAATTATCTATAAAAGTTTGATACAAGCAAAGATGAGGAAAATGTTTTGGCTGTAATGTTACACATCCTTGTTTTCAAACAGAAAGATTTGTATTAATGAAAAATCTCATGTAAAACGTTACCTTACAGTAGACCACAAAAGCCAAGTAATAAGCTCTCAGTCTTACACTGAAATTGGCATATGCAATTTTCTATTAATATTTTCTCCCTAATGTTTTTAATGAAAAGATATTTTTAAAAGCAAGCAGAGAACAAACAAGATGATTTTTCAAAGTGTTGCCAGTATGCTTCTGACTCCATATTGCAGTAATTTAGTTTTCTAAATAATTCCAGTTGATGTACTCTTTGGAACAAATCCCTGCAGAGAACAATGGTTTGATTGTTTTGTTGACTGCAATTGTTTTATGTGTGGGTTGTTTCTCAAACCTCAGTGTTGGGCAGGGAAAGGAGTGGTTCAGAGAAGCCCCTCTAATGAACGGGTAACAGATGACTGTAAACCACAGGTATTAGACCTTTCCAGCATGGAGCTTTAGTGACTCAAAATGTTAAGAAAGAGACAGAAGAAAAACTGTGAACACATCCTAAAAGCTCAATGAATTCATTGTCTCAAATTAGGTAATTTGTGGCCAACCTCAGTTTGGATTTTTAACATTTTTGGAAATGTGGTTTATTTTGCAATGCACAAATAACTATACAATATAATATCAAATGTCCTTTAACATTTTGCAGAAGACAAAACTGGCTATGGGGCTTATCAATAGTGCAGTGTCAGGATATGCAATGATAGTTACAATATTTGCAGGTTTTTAACCATTATTTTAAGTAGCAAAAATTACTTGATAAAACAATAAAAATTAATTAAAATAAGAATGAAAACACTGCAATAAGAGTTGCCCTAAATACATTTGTTCCCATTCACAGCTGTGCAAAATGTACCCCTTTTGCTTGATTTTCATGCAGTATCTCCTGACTGCTGTAACAATTCCGCACATGCTAAAGTATTTAATGAAATTCATACACTGCAGCATGATTACAGAACAGTTAATCCAAATATAGTTCTAAGAAGTAAGGTATCTTCTCTAGGCAAGTCTTCCACACACAAAATAAAATATAAAACTTTATAGTCACTGCTACTGGTTCAGAATTTTAATGAAAATAGAATCATATAGCAAAACATCCCTGGGATGCTACCCACATTTTGATACTTTGTTCACAACTTACAATTAGCTAATTTCTACTGTGAAATTGTATTTATTTGGCAAGCATGTGTATTAGACTCTGCTAGAGTCAAACACAAATCTTAAATATGTGGGATATTTGTCCCATTCTGTACCTGGGAGTGGAGGCAAGCTAACAGATAGAAGATCCACACAGTACATTATGCTTGACCTGTCTTTCAGAACTTGAAAACCTAATGAGACCAGCTATCCATAAAACCACCATATCTTATTAGCACACCTGTATGCGCGAAATTACTTATTTTCTTTTTTTATGCATTAAATTCAGGCAATATTGAAATGAAATGTCACTTCAAAAATCAAGGTAATTTATTTTGCAAATGGTGAAACAAAATATGGGACTTTACATTCTTTTCCTTCCTCTAAAGCTGCAATTTTCATCAAATAAACAATGAGCCCTAAGAAACCTTTCTCAGTATCTAACATCTAACATCTGTGTCAATCACAGAAACCCCTCTTATGGTTCTTTGCATGGAAGAAAGCATACCCTATCCCCCTCCTAGTTTCAGTGATTAATGAAGTGACTAAAACGTTCAAACATCTTAAGGAATTTGGACACCTAATCTCCAGTTATTTTAAGTCAACTGATATGTCCATGAGGGAGCTTTCAGTTCCCTACATGGCCATAACTTACACATGAACCTTTCCATGTTTTTCTTTACTTCTTTTCCCTGTGAAAACAGAAGGACTAATACCTGCAGAAAACAGCAGGATTTATAGTGCACTGTTTGAAAGGCTCCAGCACTACAAGTGTTTCTTTTCTGTTTTTCTCTATTACTCACTAATAATTGATCACTGGCAGTTTCTGTCCCAGTCTCTATTGGTCCAGCTGCTGTTCTCCTGCCCACTTTCCCAGGACTCTGAAGTGCACTGTAAAATGCCTGCAGATGAGCTTTACTCAATCACTCTAATTTTAATTTTTTTTTTTACTGCAGATCACACAGTCATTTATTTTTATAGATCTGGCCTTTGATTTTCACCTTTTGCATTCTTGCTGTTCACAGTACATCAGTGGTGACTTCTGCACCTGGACTCACAGTGCTATGACTGCCATTCTCTCTAGTGGACCTGTTTCTCGCATTCCAGAAAGACTATATCACTGATTAGCTTCATTGATTAGAAGCCCACATGGACTCATGAACTCATTTCAGTAACACAGGAAGGTCTTCCCTGTTACATTTTAAAGTCTATCTATACAAAATATACTAAGACATCTCTTTGCCTCTGTATTTGATGAATACTGGGCAGGATGACCAAGCAAGTCATCCTTGCTTATACATCCAAGGATGAGAGCTTTGTATACCATTTTGCCTATATGACAGATAGGACTTACAAATCAGCATTGTGCTTCCTGCTCTTAAGTGGCTGTTGAACAATATTTAATATTAGGAAAGTACTCAATATTAGAATTTTAATTTCAAAGCAAATAAAAAATGGCCATCATAGTATCCTGTTGGATGGTGATGTGTCATTATTTCCCTGTGAGTTATAGAGGTTCAGAATTTCCAAAATAAACTTGGCTTATGATACCATAGAAAATTCAGAATCTGCTGTATGTAGCCAGATGTTCTTTACTGCAGTTGCAGCCATTCTCTTCACTAGGTACCAATGAGAAGCACAATGTCCATGGCGCTGGGGTAGGTCCACAACAGCAGTTCAGGGAACAGAGCAGCCTGAGGAGCGACTCTGCAGATCTCTGACTGGCAAGGAGGACACAGGAGTTGCCTCTTATTTCAGCCACTCTATCAATCCCTGCTCAGTTGGCCACTGCAAGGGTAAGGCATTTGGATCCCTGCCTGTCTGTTGCTCCTCTGAGTTGCCATACGCACTTATATATATATATATATATATATATGTATATATTCCTTCCTTTTTCTTCCACTTTCCCCTTCCTTTTCTTCCCCTTACCTTACATCTCCACAAAGCCATACGGAGTCTCACCTTACATGAATATCATTACCTTAAAATTATTTCCCTTTGGAATTTTTATGCCATTAATTCTTACATCCTGTAATTTACAACAAAATAATTATCTAACTCCTGAATCTTTAAACAAAAGGGATATCAGTTCTCTGCAGAGAATGACTGTTGGAAGCAGGAATAGAAACTCTCCATCTTAAACCTTAATTACAAATTTTATTTGTACAACACAGAGTAAGATTTCACTAGTCCTCTATTTGTTCAGAATCTCTTTATACAGGTTTTCACAGGAAATTAATTGGTATAACACAGGAGGATTTTGCTACAGTTGTGACTAGACTAATGTAATTTTGGATAATCTTCATATTGTCTAAAACTTCAGTATCTCCCTGAACAGCAGAAGCAGCAGGAAAAAGAGAAACTTCTCTCCCCTGTGGCTTATGAGTTATTTGCACTGGTCATATTAAGCACTGCAAATAATTTATTTGGTGAAATTATCCTTTTAAATTCAAGAGATCAGAAAACAAAACTTTCATGTCTATGGCCTTGTGTTTAGGACACTCTCCCAGCAGGGAAGAACAGGATAAAAAGGTGAAAACAGGGGTAAAAATGAGAACTGCACCATTTGGCAAAGCATTTGACAAAGAAGATGCTGTAAACAGATGTTACAGTCTGGATCAGTTACATATCAAGTAGTTCATAAAGCAAGCATTTGCACTAAGAACTCGGTGGCTTAAGGCACACATTCTGTTCACTAATTAGATCACATAACCTTTACCAATTAATTCCACTTTCAGATGAATTAAATAATTGGTGGCAAAAAAAATCTACCAACATTTTAAAACCACTAGTCTGTATTGTGACCAGTTTCTGTAGGAATGTTTCAGCTGGTTTTGATTTTATTAGTGGCAGATATCTAGTTGGAGGAACTATCAATTTCATGGTCTATCCTGCTTTGAGCACGAGGTTAGATTAGCATCCTCCTAACACTCCTTCCAACCTGAATTATCCTAGCATGCTATGAGCCTGTAACAGAATATTATTTTATTGTAGTTATTGTAGAATATACTAATAATGTGTCTTATATAAAGATAAATATCTATTTCAACAGTTACTCTGCTATATTCATGTTTTCCTGACTGTTGTTCCTAGATTCTGCAGTGTGCATGAAAAATAGCTAAGAAAAGTAAGGCTTTAATCAGCAGGATTATTTACATGTACAAGGGTCTTTATCCATACTGAGAATTTGTTAAGGGGCCTGAAACAAGGTTTAAAAATAATGAATTATATCAGTCTTGTAGCTTTTAAAAGTAATCTCTGATAATTGCTTGAGGATTTAAATAGCTTGTAAGGATATCAAGATTTTTAGAGACTGGAAATAACCTTCTACACCCAGACACTGCAGTATCATTTATTTTAAAATACATAAAATTGAGATCCTCATGAGAAGAGGTCTGTCTATTGGGAACTTCTCAATCCCTCTGACATTGGTGGCTAAGCAAGACACTTACTGAATATTATGTCTAAATCATCAAGCCTTTTTTAGAAATTTTTTCAACATTGGCCTCTCATTCCTATCTATTACTGATTATTTGGTTCAAGCAATTTTTGTCTTTGAGAGACAA
Organism: Scolopax mira; assembly: GCA_004320125.1. Taxonomy (NCBI): domain Eukaryota; kingdom Metazoa; phylum Chordata; class Aves; order Charadriiformes; family Scolopacidae; genus Scolopax; species Scolopax mira. Next base: position 24,994 of record BJBW01000010.1, read on the forward strand.
TTTTTGACTTTGAGAGAATTCTGAAGCACTGCATTTCTTTTCAAGCCCCCAAAGCTTGCTTTTGTTTTTGTTGTTTTTGTTTTTGTTTTTGTTTTTGTTTTTGTTTTTTTACTTTTTTTCATTCCAATCTGAAAAAAGCTATTAATCTTTTCCTTTTCTCTTCTGGACCATCTCTCTTCTGCTGTACCTGCAGCAACTGGGCTGAAGTTAGAAGAATTTAGCTAACAGAGTTCAACAAGTTTATGGTGTTAACAACAGGAAACCACTGCACTAATCTGCAGATTGCCTGCCTCCACATACAGGGCTATTCATGAATTTGTGCTGCTGTTTTCCTGCATTTCAGAACTTCCATTGTTTTATATGGGAGCTTGGAGGCTGGTTTAATTAAAGTGATCTGAATAGAAGTACAGTATGCCAGATGTACATTATAAATATAGAGCAGGTTATGTAATGGTAAGCCATCAGGAAATATATGGGAATGGTTTGTGATAACTCATTGTTAGCGAAATATAAATCCTAATTTATTTCACTGTTTTAAACTTACTATTTTTTTTTTTTTTACTAGCACAAATGATCTTTCTTTGTATTTTTACTTTTTCCTTTTTTTTACTACAGCTTTCCCATGGGGAAAGCCTGTTTCAAATTAGTTCATTCTGCTGAACAGGTACTATTCAGGACTGTGGCATTTGGGCTAGGTCCACAGTGGGATTAAGACAGAGAATGCTGCAGTAGTTGCTTCTGCCTACAGCTGAGGTATCTTAAAGCCATGATTCAGCTGCCGTCTGATTGGAATAAAGACAGAAAGTGTTTTGTTTCAAAATTTAAATTCACAAGGTCTTCAAAGAATATAGGCATCCTGCAAAATATCTACTTTTTATTATGTTGAGCTGCTAACTGGTGTATTCATGAGTTGCTAAGTATTGCATCTCCCAGTTTACTTATGTGACCAGATTGATGAAGCATTTTCAGATGATGAAGCATCCTCTGGACAGAAAAGGCAAGGATAAATAAGTTCTCATTCTTACCTCTTTTCATCCTATTCTTTCTTTGCTGGAGCCCCCTAAATGCAACACTGTTGTTCCCTTTTCACTTTTCCTTACTGAAACTCAATGAAATGGCATGTGTGGAAGCCCCTAGTCCCTGCATTCAGATGAAGACTGACACTTCATCTTATAGGTAAAAAGCTCTTTGTGCAACCATGATTCAGGAACATACGGCACTGGCTTTCACTGGATTAGAGTGAGGTGAATATTCTCCAGTTGTGTACCTTTACCTGTTTACTACCATATAAACAAACCTCAACCCATAGAGTCAGTTACCACATAAGCTGTGGGTTCAGATAATTGTTTCACATATGATTTACTTTTTTCTTTGGAATCCCATGAGCAGCATTTCATAGTCAACCATTTTCAAATTTTGGAGTATGCTAATTCCTAAATTATGTACTTTTTGATTTCCTTTTAAACTATTTGTTCCACTTGACTAGCAAAGAGGCTTTAAATGTTGAAATAACTTTTTATGAGCCCCATTTCATATCAAAATTGAACTATTTCTGACAAGAAACATGTTCCTACATATTCATTCAGTGCTTTTCCTGTCTTTTGTCTAATTAACAGTTTCACGTGGTAGACATTTTCCACACTGACTGGGCAGGAGGTGTAGAACAGACAAATCCCACTGCTTGCTAATTAACTTCTCTCTTCTTAAGATCACTAACAGAAAAATCAATGGTCATCTAGCACATGTGTTCTTTATAACAAATGTCAGTGTTTTAGCAAAATTTTTTGAAAGATTACCCAAACACTATTCGCAAAGAGGTAAAGGTTCCTAAAGGTCACTACAAGATATTACAAATATTTTTCTACATTTGGAATTTTCTTTCTAAATAATTTACACTTAACAGCAAATACATACCCTAGACTCCTGCGGAAAGTTCCCTAATTTTAGCCTGCCTCTCAAGGAGTTTCTGCATCAGACAGAACATTTGACTCACCTGGGACAGTAGAAATGGAACACAACTCCTCTAGCTTCATCACCACAACTTACCCTATGATTCCACTTGTTGGAGTGGGTGAAACTGGAATAAACAGGGTAATAAATCAGTCTGTCATCTCTGAATTGTCTCTTTAAATCCACAACAGCACTGAATGTGACTGAAATTATAAACCAATGGGTATATTTGGGCAATTCTAGTTTTGGATGTCTGTCTACATCATCACCCACACATCTGGTGCTGCTTACTGCAAGAGATTTTGATGAATGATTTTTAAATAATTTTTATGAGCTTGTGGAAAATTGGCCAGGGCTTCTGAAATTAGGCATAAAAACTTGCATTTATTTTCATATGGTCTTCTAATACTACATGTATTCAAATTGCTTAGAAACCTCAACATACCTTTATGTGAATCATTTCAATTATACGGAGAGGAATGTCTTCATCCCGTAAATCTGTTATAAGAGATACAATATAGGTTATCTTAAACACTTTTAAAAGGCACTGATGTTCATTTTGATTCCTCACAAGCACCAAGCAAAAAGGGAGCAAATGATGAATTTGGTGTTCACAAAACTATAAATGTGCTGTTTTGGATAAACACAGTTTCAGTCATGACTCAAGGCATCTGGGAGGTGGATTGGAACAGCTCTGCCAAAACAGTTTGCCAACAGCTATAGCAGCTGAATTCTAAGGGTCTTGACAAATGGGGAACAGTGGCCAAACCAGTCAGAGGACAGCCTATTTTAGCACATTTCTTCTGCAGTCTCTGCCTATGCTGATATGAACCCCTCAGCTGTTACCTACACCAGTCTTTCTCAGCTCTATCTCTCTTGGAAAATCTGCAGGTGACACCACCTACTGCCAACACTCTTAATTTAGATAACTTGAACAGGTTTAAGTACAGCCACCTCTAGAGGTTGCAGGGATGTATATACCACAGTCACCAGCTCTGGTCTTGCAGTGGTGTTTCAGAGCTTTCTGGGAATTCACTGATGCATGCAAACGCTTTGGTGGTTGCCTGGTTTAACCTTGCATGCTCTTCTTCTAGCTTTTGGTGCCTAGCTCTCAGTCCACATGCAGAGTAAGAACTGTATCTTATTTATGAGACAGGAAAAGAACATCACTTTGTGGCTACACATTTACTATTATTTTGAATGTGGTATTCATGTTCAGTAATATACTGAAAACGAATCAGAGACTATCACTGTTCCCTGCAACAGGACATGAGGGTAGTTCTCAGTATGTGGCTTTTAGGTGCTTTATGGACCTGCAGATGCCCAGGCAGTGTATGAAGACAGCAGCTGACTCACACCTGCCAGAATGATTCAGATCTTGGCTTAACATTCTAGGTCCTGGAAGTAGTGTGCAAGAGTGTTGTTGTCATGTAAGACCATGTAAGATTTGTGTTGAAACCCAGAAAAAAGGCAGCTACTTCCACAATGATTTTTTTTTTTTTTTTAAAGTCAAAACTGTACTAAACCCTCCTTCTGCAAGCAGCAAGAGAAAGTACAGTCCCAGGGCTGCTGAAAAACCATGGTAAAAACAGTCACCAAAGATGGAGGACACCCTTTTTTAGGGTCTCTATGAGTCTCTATGCTGGGGCAATATTGTAGGCAGTATTCTCTGCCTCACTGGGAGTCTGCCATGTTACATCAGAATTTCAACATTCACTGAGACAAACAGGAAAGTTATTGACTCCACAGCCTTGTAAATTGGATCACTCAACTGGGATGAGAGAAACTTAGGCATTGAGTCCTTGCTTTCCAGATACCCATTGGAGCAGTTACTGCAGAAGACCTCAGATCTCTGTTATAGCATTCACCTAATAATGCATAGTCAACTCTTTGCTCCTATCTTCCCAGTCTACCAGTGGTTCAGGGGCTTGCTTTGGTATTTACGTATAGTTAACCTGGCAAATGAAAAAGGGAGATACACAGTCAACATTACGTTTTTAGTACTATTAGAGTAGTAGTGATAGGTCAAGAGGAAATGGCCTCAACTTGTGCTAGGCAAGGTTTAGATTGGATACTGGGAAAAATTCTTCAGGAAAATGGTTGTCAAGCACAGGAACAGGCTGCCCAAGGAAGCGGTTGAGTCACCATCCCTGGAGATATTTGAAAGATGTTTAGGTGTGGCACTTTGGAACATGGTTTAGTGGTGGACTTGGCAGCTCTAGGTTTATGGTTAGACTTGATGTTCTTAATCATTCTATGATTCTATTTTGTTCTTACAGAGCTTTGCATTCAAGATATCATAAATTTTTGAAGCAATTTACACATAGAGCATTATTACTAACTGGAGAAAAAAAAAATTGGAAAACAGGCACTGTCCACTTCATGTGATTACATAGTCTCATGTCTCACCTACAACCCCAAAATACGTTCCTCACAGAGAGAGGGCAGTCTGTGCAAAGTACCTAGAGGGGATGATTAGTGTTAAGTGTGTATATATATGTAATATACACATGCTTTGGGTTCCTAAGAAAACTCAGTAAGACCACAGTCTTATCACACTTGTCATCATTTGAAATTGACAGGCACACCACTCCTCTTATAATTAGAAGCTTTGAATGTTAATTTCCCAAACTCCCACATCATCAAGAGGATGAAATTTAATCTCCACATATGTCACAGTGGACTGAGCCAGGGATTTGATATGTTAGGAAAATCCTGGACCTTGTGTATTTTTAAGCGGAAGGAAATGGCAACATTTCAGTGTAACACTGTGCTGTGCTTGCCTCTCAGGGGAGGGTTTATATAAAGAGTGTTTCAGTAGCGTAGGGTCATTTTTGAAACTGACAAGGCATTGCTTTCTTTAAGGTCAGAGCACCTAGCAAGACCCCATAGGTAGCAATGAGTCAGCCTCTAACACACACCAGGAACAAAAGATCACTAGAACAAGTCAAGCAAATGGTTGGTGGTGGATCCCGCAAAACCTGAGACAGGAAAACAATGAGCTAGGGGGGTACCAAATCTGGGTAAAAACCTATTGCTTGAGAAACTATCAAACTCCTAGTTCTCTCTGTGAAAGTGAGGACTGCAGACTTAAGTAGAAGCAAAAACAAGGGCATGATTGCAAGCAAAAAAGACATTTTTTGAGTCCATAATAAGAAACTGCTGTCACATGGAAAAGAAAAAATCCTGAAACTTATGTGTTGATATCACCAACTTTCAAAAAACTCTAATAAAGGGAACTTTTTGTAATTTAATGGCAGGGGGGGAAGTAGTCATTTTCACAACCTTTCTAGGGGAAAGCCAGTGTGGGTATTTAACCTGTGCCTTGTCGACTCTCCTTACAGAAATTATCTTGCTCCTTTGGGGAGTGAGCACTCCACAGTGCTAAATGACCATGCTATCTTTTTCCAAAGTCCCATATGTGAAATAGCTACATTTTTGTCCATGATTAATGAGATAAGTTCATATAAAGGTTATGTGTTTAACTAAACCTCAGCAGCAGAGTTATGAGACACACATTTAATATTTTTTTTTTCATCAGAAGCTACATGCTGTTCTAATTTGCTGATTGCCAAATTATGTCATCCAGCTAAAGAGTTTTTTTGTTGATATTCAGGACTACAGAAATGTATTATTTAAATAGCAAGATAGAGAGAAACTACTAATATGAAGGAAAAACAATGATCTAAACTACAAAATATGGTTATCAGACGTTGCCAATAAATCCCACTATTAAATGAATAAATATGATCTGAGAGTACTCTTATCATTCTTATATGCAAGACCACAGTTAAATTAATAAATCTCCTACTGATATAGATTTACTGCATAAACAGGCAGTAGGCTGGAGAGGTTATACAGTCGTCACCTTTTTGCTCTTTTTGGGAGAAAAGTGCATGGGAAGAAACTGTTTTCACTTTTTCTTCTCGTTCACTCTTTTTATAATTTTTTTTTCCTTCTTTCACACCAATAGATATAACCCAGTCACTTCAATCTTTCAAAAGGCTTGTCAACTCATTTCATTAGTTTGGACATCTTGCTACCAGCTGTAGAATGGATACAATTAAAATATGAGGGAAGTGATAAAACTTTCCCTATAGAGATGAGAGTGCTGCACAGAGGAATCAACCGAGGCCTTTATGGTAATAATTTTGGTTTATGCCTGCACTGCAGTCTGCAAAGCTGTGCAGAGCTACTAGGGCAAGATTTATATGAAGCTATTGAGCTGTAGCAGTTCCAAGCCTGTCGGGGCCAAGGTGATCACAGCTCTTCCAAATGGGTCCTTTCTTGCTCTACCTGTTGTCTCTAACTACTGGCATATTTCTGGAAGGACTTCAGTAGGTTTTTCAAGGTTTGTCTTTGTAGCAGAACACGGGAGAAATGTCTTTGGGGTGCTGATTGTCACATGCAATCCAGACTCAGTGCTTGAGTGGGAAAGAAGAGTCATTGAAGAGCATCTTAGTGTCACTCTGACAAAATGTACTGAGAGCTGAACTGACTAGGAAGCACAGAAAACTTGAAGATAAAATTTTGGTTTTAACCAAAGAATATTTCTTCTTTCAGGAGTGATAAAAAGAGCTGTAAGGGAACAAACACAGCAATGACAGATTCAATTTTTCACATTTTAGAAAATGTATGTTGTGCCTGTAAAAATATTTGTGTAAGACTGCAATTTCTTTGCTCTAACTCAAAAGGAATAAGAAGGATGAGAAGCTATGTGAGTCCAGAGAGGGCCACAAAATTGGTCAGAGAGCTGGAAAACCTCTACTCCAAAGAAAGGCTGAGTAAGTTGGGGTTGTTCAGCCTGGAGAAGAGAAGGATGCAGGGCTTTTAGTGTATAAAGGGGGCTTATAAGAAAGATGGAGTCCTGTAATGATAGGATAAGGGACAACAGTTTTCAAGTGAAGGAAAGTAGATTTAGATTGAATATAAAAAAGAAATTTTTGTGATGAGAGTTTTGAGGTACTGGAGCAAGTTGCCCAGAGAAGCTGTGGATGCCCCATCCCTAGAGGTGTTCAAGGCCAGGTTGGATGGGGCTTTGAGCAACCTGCTCTAGTGAAAGATGATCCTACTCATGGCAGGGGGGGTTGGAACAAGATTGAGTGAGGGACATTTGGCACTTAACAATTCTGGCTATTCAGGGTGAAGCCCTAGCCATAAAGAGCAGAAAGATAAGGTCTTTAAAATACTATGTTGTGCGCTGCCTTATAGCCTCCATGTAATGTGCTAAGCAAGTCAATGTGCTGATTTTTTTTTAATTGCTGCTTTTCCTAGGCATGAAGTTAAGATGCATTACAAACCATTTTTAATTTGCAGTTCAATGTGTCTAAAACCAAATCTCAACTGGAATTGGGTAATTGAAATTATTTGCATTAAAGCTTTGTGAAAACAATATGTAGTAGAATTTAAAAAGCCATCATCTAAGTAGCTTGTCATTCCTCAGAATACTTTCAAAAAGGCATGCTTACTTCTCTGAACATACCAGTCACCTTCATACAAAATATTATGTAAACATATAGACATTACATTGAGTTGACCAGAGCTAGAAATATCCAGCTTATCATCTTCACAAAAGCAGGAAAATTAACAACTCAGGCAAAGGCCTGAGTGAGTTGTGATTGTAAGAGTGAGATGTATGATTGTTAAATCGTATCTTGAATACAAAAACATCAGCAGGTTTAAACAATAAGAACACAATTCCATATATATATGTAAAATCTTAAATAATGATTTCACTGTTTACTAAAAGTTACTAATTCTTAAATGCTTTGTCTAGCTTCCCTTTGTCAATCCCTAGACTCTACTCGTTGAATATGACATCAGAAGAAAAACAGTAAAAATAGGCAATACACAAGAGTTTAACTTGACAACAGGACTATGCAAAATTATTATAACTTCTGTAAAACACTAGAATTATTACATAAACACAGAATTATGGATTAACTCAGGGAATGTGTGAAAATAATCTGTACTTTTCAAAATAAGAGAAAGATAGATTATTTTTTACATAAAATCCTTTATACGTAAAAATCTATAATTTTTAATATATATATTTATAATATATTTTATAATAAAATATATATATTTATAATAAAAAGTCATATTATCTAGTGATGAAATTCATTACATTTCAAACAACTTCCCCATAAATTTAAATAGTTGTTTTTCACACTGCTATCTATTTCAAGTGCATTTACACAGGAAGCATCATAAAGAACTAATCACATGTGATTACTGCAGTAATCATGGCTGAAGCTCATTGTGGGTGCAGATTTTCAATTTTACACAACAAAATGTTGAAATACTACGTCCTTCATGTGATGAATGAAACAAGAAAATGGAAGAAAATCCAATATTAATCTCACTTTGCCAACTCACTTTAGCATGAATAAAAATACAAGTGTTCCTAAGGGATTCTGTGCTCTGTGTTACAGAGCAGAAAGAACTTGAGATGACCCATACATTAATCTATCCTTTTAAACATATCTATATTTTTAATAAAAAATTACAGATTTCTCTTGTTGTACGCAGGGACATTTTAAGGGATAAATGTTCAAGCAATTTCATTTGAAACTTGATTGAGACATTTTAAAGGAAAGGAGAGCGGTTTAAGCCACTAGGTTGGATTAATGTAAATTGATTTGTCCAAGGTTATTTGTTTAGATAATAGAGGTAATAGAAGGAAGGCCCTGGGTCTCACAGAAGTGATACTCTGAGACGTCCCATCCTGTCATCATGCTCAAAGCAGGTTCACAACAGGGCATACTCCATTTAGGCAGGGAAAATTCAATTAGGATCATTCTGTGGACTCAGAGATCCCAGTGGGGATCAGGATAGGCAATATTCAGATTTCATTGTCTCACAACAATATATGCCAATGAAAGAAATCTTTTGCCCTGCCTTGTGCTCCCCCTTGTGTTTTTCTAAAGCCTGTTAATAGGGTTTTGATACCAGAGAAAATGAGATGCTAAATGTTTATAATGTATTTTATTAATTATCCTTAAAATAATAAAAAATAACAATAATTAGCTACTATTGTCAGTGAAAAAAACAATTGCAAAACCTATCCAAAATTATGATTTTGGCATTTCATAATGACTAGAATTAAAAAACATTCAGCATATACAGAAATAGAAAATAAGGAAGAAACATTTATAAAAAGCCCAATAATTAAATAGCTTCTAAAGTCATGAGGTTGACTAAAGCCCTGATTATATGTGAGACTGTGTTTGATCTGTCCTTTTGATTTTCGGTGTCTCCTTACCCTCAACACTATGGATGTGTCACAGTTGCATATGTGTCAATTGTCCAAAACAAGTATAAGCTGGTTCTGGTCCATACAGCACAAGTTGGTACAGTCCGATGATGAAATTCATCCAGCTTTTTCTCCAGTATAAGAATGCTGATTAATCAGTCATCTAATCTCCTCAGCCACAAAAATGCCATTTTGTTACCCATAATTCTTAGCTACCACAAAAGTGTTAGTGGAGAAAAGTCAATACTTTTCTTTCAGCAGTTTTAGTTGACTTCTTTTCCACAAGAGAAATGAAGGTATGTATTCAAAGCATACATTCTTGAGGTAGAACTTAAAATTCATGTGAATCCTATTAGCTGCATGGTAGACTTCTTCAGAGACTTACAACACCATACTGAACACAACAGAAGAAAATTAAAAACACAAAGGTAGGGAAGAAAGAGCTTTAAGGACAATGTCCAAAAGGCATAAAATTAATAAACCCTGTTTTCAACACATCAGGAGGAGGAAACTTGACAAAGCATCTGTAGGGCTGGTAAATAACCAAGACCTAGAAGGAGTGTTAAAGAAGTTATAGTAGGAAAACAATAAGTGTTTCCCATCTGTTTTGCCTGTGGAGAAGCATAGGAAGGATTCTCCAAAAGATCACTTCTCCGTGCAGAATTTACCAGAGGGTCTTGCTTTCGCTGAACTTCTGGAAGAATGTGGAACAAAAAGTCCAATTGAAAAATTTCTCCTCAGGATGATCTGATACATGCTGCAGCGTTCAAGAAACTCAGGTTTTCAGTCTTGCTTCACAGAGTCCTTTACAAGAACAAGGATGATCACATAAGGATAAGATAAATCTGGAGAACGTAATCTATCCAGATTTTCAAATGGTCTAAAACATAAAAAGAAATGAAAATGCTATGGGGCAATGTGAGGATATTAATGTGCATAAATATTAGGTTAAATAGGAGGAATAAGATGGTAATAGGAAGTAAACAGCATAAATGAAATAACTGCCCTTCCGACATATGCATAGTTAGCAAGTTTATCATTTAGTTATAAGTAAGATTATTATTAAAATGAATCTCTAATATGCCCTGTCTGTTTTACCATTAACACATCCCTTTTTTTTTCAAAAAGTCATCAGTCTTACCTCAGACTTGCTTAGCTCCATTGATTTACCCTTGAGGAGGACTTCCAAAACACACCAATGTACATTCTGCTCTGTAAATTAAATGCTGTCAAGCTTTAAGAAGCCACCTTAGCTTCTCTGGTAGGAGTCTGCACCTGTGGTAAAGGTAGGAGCCTTTACTATATAGGTTTCATTCCTGGATGGTGGGTCAATATCTAAAAAGAAAACAGATGTAGCAGACAGATAAAATTTTGTTTCTATCAGTCTGTTGGACCAGCTGCCTGCATAGCAGACTTCAGCAGATAAAAAAACCAGTTCTTGTCTATTGCATTTCAATTATCTGGGAACTGAAAACTGGTCAATATCTTCAGTTTGCAGTTTTCCATCCCTCTATCCACACTTGCTCAATTCACAAGTTACTATTTACCCATTTTCTTATCCTTTACTTTTATTTCAGAATTTCAGGCTAACTTTGTTACACATATTTCTTGCTCTAGCAGTACCAGCAGTTGCAATGATTGATAATTGTATGGAAAGACCTTAATTTTGCTATTCAGTACACAGCTAATTGCAGATCTTAGTTTTCCTTTGAAATATGGGCTGTTTGAATTTCAGGTCAGTCAGACTATCAGAGCTGGAAGCAACAATTATATTAAAATCCTAGGCTTACTCTTTATACATTGAAGACATATGCAAAAATACAAAGAGAAAATACACTTGCTTCCAACTGTTTGCAAGGAAATATATATGTATATGGGGATGAATGTACATGTTTATTTGACATATACCAATGGTGGTACATGCATAATAGCAATTCCATGTCCTGTATGGGCATTTGGAATAGGTTTTTATTTGTCCCTGCAAAAATTGGTGGCTTTGAGAGTTCTGCAGATATGAATTTTGTGTGCATAGCAGTGCATTATCCTGACTGTGTGGGCAAATGTTTGCATCTGCTGAAAGGGGAAAGGGGAAGGAACTTGTATGACAGCACAATGTGGAGCTCCAAGAGAGTGGATCACTGAAAGTAAGCAGTTACACGGAGAATCAATGTAAATCATTAGAAATTTGGCCATTTCAGTAGGAAGTCTGTAGGAAGAGTGAATAAGATGACTGAAACGATTTAATTCACAGTCAAAATGAATAAAATGGGACAAAATAATGAATAGTTTAAAAGAGACATACAGGGCACCTCTGTGCAGCCTTTCTCATAATACAATAGCAAGGAGATATTAAATTATCAGCTGAAGATAATTTTGACTAATTTGAAGGTAAAAAATGATATTATATTTCCATGCAACATCATTAACTGATTAAATGTACCCGTGTGTCAGAAGCTTCACAGAATACAAAAAAATACATTTATATGAATAAAAGAATAATGATAGAATGATTTAACCCTCCATCCTCATATACAAAAAATCCCAATGGCTAAGTCATTTTGCTTAGTGTGGACATTTCTCTTTTGAACATTTTAAATTGTTCATACATTGATAAACCAGTCTTAGGGTTTTTTTTTATTAGTCTGAGAAAATTCTGGAGCTCAGCAGACTAGATGGGGTAAAAATTTAAGAAGGTAGACCTGGTTTCAGATTAGTTGTGACAGTTCCTGTGTTGCATTGTTTCAGAGCTCAGGAAGATGCTCTTTTGAGTTATCTGCATCATTTTCCAGTATGTTCCTTCATGTCTAGAAGGGACAGTGCTTGTTCCTACATCTTCCCCCTAAGAACACAATTGGACTTGTAAACCCCCAAATGTTTAGTTCCCATACATTTATGATTAAAGACCGTCACTTCACTTGTTAAATTCATAAGACCCACTGTCAACCACTCCCTGTCAGAGATTTCAGAGGTAAAAGTGCCAAAGGAAAGAATGAAAACAGCCGATGGGACACTGTTGTCAAAAGGAGGAAACAGACTGCCTACTACTTGTGCCGGATGACCTTGCTCAATGAGTACAACATAAGATGGGGACACATTTATTGGTTTACCTCACTGTGGGAGCAGTGATGCTTTTTTTCTTCCTCCCCATTAATGGTTTTGATAAAGAACAAGGAAAAGAAAGTGTAGCATTCACCCTTTCTGAAGAATTAGAAATTAGCCAGGGCTGAGGATTAGGTAAGGCAGAGTGCACAGCCCTATCTACTTGTATGCAGCTCATACAGAGGACAGTTTGTAGAAACTCTGGAAACACATACTGAATTGCAAAACTGCTTTTTACTGTACCAGACAAATCTGGTGATCTAAGTTTGGTGTCCTACCTGGTTCCTCCCAGGCCTGTGCACCTTGAGCCCATGGTTTCTGAACATATTTGGTCCAAATTCAATGGCCAGTGCAGATAGACTGAGAAAAAGTATTCTTGAAAATACACATGTATTTCAGATTAAGTATAAGAAGCTCCTTGGTTCACTGAAGGAAGCTTTGCTTGACAGTACCATTACAACAGTATTATTACAACCTGGTCTATACAAGTAATGGCTGAGGAAAAATAATCAGCCCAGTCATTGATCATTCTGAGAGCATTTTTTGTGTTTTGAAGTTGTTTTGCAGCTACTTTTAGAGTAGCATAGCAAACAGGAAAAGATCACAGTTGATAATGCTACCAATAATTTTTAACTTTATGTCAAACAAACTGAACACATACATCTCTTATTCAGAAAAAAAAAAAAAAGAGGAGTCAGAAAGAATAGGCATGACACAAACCAACAACTTAACTCAATAACCAGTCAATATTTTTCAATTTATATAGAAAATGAGCCTGTATGACTGCCTTGCCTGTTTCTACATCTGTCAAACAACTGTCCCTCCCTCTACAATAACTTTTTAACCAATTGGCCAGTTTCAGTCAAATTCAGCTCAGAGGTTAAGGTCTCAAAGGTTAAATTCCTCCAAATGTAGTAAAAAGACACAGCCAGATAAAGCAAAGAGAAACGTCTGAATTAGTGTCACTGCTAAAGAAAATATTTCACTCTGAGTTGCAATGGCTTTTTGACATGACAGAATCTATTTCAGATAGAAATGCAATAGGAAAGCATTATTGTTCACCAAAAAAAAAGTTTTTCTTGGAAGTCCTTCATATATCATTTTGAATATTGTCAATGATATGTGATCCATGATATTTTGCACCATATGCAGATTTTCATTTGAGTGATTTATACAATGAATATTATAATTTTGCTACATTTTTGCAATAAGACATTTTTTCATCTCCTAGCCAAACCAGTATTATTTACTTTCTAAATTACAAATACCAGGATATGAAATAGAGAATTATAACATGATGTAGGTAGCAGGAGCTCTGGGTTCATTTCCTTTGATGAATAAATAATTGGTTATTTGATTAATAAATAATAATATTTTGTTACCATTTTTCTCAAGCACTTTTAAAAAAAAAAAAACATGCCCTGACATTGTTTTATTGGATATTAACTAACAGCGCTCTTTCGGGTTCAGGAAATATTTTGCCTAAACTTTTCAGCTGGAGAAAGTAGGGCACATGGATATTTAGAAATATATTTTGCCTCCCTGGTAAGTCATAGTCTTTTTTTGTGCTGCAAATTCCTGTGCTTTTTCAGGCATTGTATACAAAAGAGGGAGTGAAGGGAAGAATGCCCAAAATGTGAGCGTTTGGTTTTTTTCCAGAAATGGATTTGTCCAGACAGAGAAGAGATTGTGTAATTACTCTGTTTTGTGATTGCCATTGAATCATGGCAACAATTCTACTGGTAAAAATTTTACTTTCAAAGAATATTTACGCCCTTTATGCTTTTTGGCCTGAGTTCCCTTGCCACAATAACTGAGGCGTGTAGGGGAGTGTGCAGAGAAACAGTGCAGCCCAGAGTATTTCCTCTGAGGTCCCACATGCAACACTGAGTAAGTGACAACACTAAAGTTCCATTGATGTACAACACTCTTGTCTGTCATTTTGATTTTTTTTGTTTTGGTCCTTAGTCACTGGACCACCTCGCCTTTTTTTTGTTGTTTTAACTCCTCATTTTCCTAGCATTATTTTGAGAAAAACACCTCTGAAAAAGGATTAACATATTTTCTAGCCTTTGTCATTTAGAGGATCAGTACAATTTTAAATCATAGAAGATGATAAAGAACTAGAAAAAATTTCTAAATTAAGGATGTGATGTAAATATTTTAATTTTCTTTTTCTTACTTGAAAGAATCTTAGCAGAATCAAGAACAAACTACCCAGCAGGCCCAGTGCTCTCTTGCTGCATGAAGTAAAACCATGAAACTGATAACCACTTTTTAGACATGCAGTCACAAGCCCATCACACCACTTTACCTATAAGGATACAAAGTTTACACCAGATAATCCTAATGAAAGGTTTCCTGGCTAGTTATTTGGAGTTACATCTCCAAGGATAGAATCTGGAGGTGTCTGCTCACATACCCACACCTGGCAGAGAGCAACACTTCACAGGTCCCTCTAATGGAGTAAATAACAATCAGTTTTCAGAATTTCTGCATTAAGTAGACTTTCAAATCTCAGATACCTTGTGGCATGCATGTCTAAACCAGACGTCATTTGTCGTTTTCTTGTCACAAACCTGTATCTTCTATAAGAGAAGATATTCTGCAGCTCACACTTCAGCTAATCAAAATAAAGAAAAATAAATGAGAATCTCATGTTTTGAAAGATTTACGCAGATCTGATAATGCAGAGCAGGAAAAACCTAGCTTTCAAATAACTCAGGAAAAACCAGACAGTTAAAAAAACCCAACACCTATATTAACATTTAATTGAATTTCTAAAATTAATGCATATGCAGCTTACATTTTTATTTAAATTTACTGTAAAATTGGCACAAAAATCCATAGTGGGTATTGATATTAGAAAAAAGGAAAATAATAAAGATATTTAAAATATTACTCTGTCTCTAATATTATATGAACACTTCAAGCTGAAGCAATACCTGGGCAAATTTTAAGCAAACAATTTCAACTATTGACTGAAGGCAACCTCAGAAGGCAACTGTAACAGCACAGAGTTCCATGGAGGCTAATTTACTTTGCCCCACTGCAGTGCATAGTGCGGGCATACCTTTACTTTTCTGAAGTTCTGGATACAAAGATTAAAAAGAGAATTGCATGCATCCGTGCTACTGTGTGTGTGGCCTCAAGGTTAAATGTCATAAAACATGCACAGGTTTAGAATTTTGCATGAGAAGACTTGTATCAAAAGTGCATTTCCATAAAAGGAAAAAGCTTTACTTAAATATTTTTTTTTGTTTTATGGGGAAGTTTTACAAACCACAACAATGAAAGCTCAATATTTGAGGAAATACAAGAAAACTCCTAAACCAGAATTGTATAAATTTAGGGTATGTTGTTGCCACTACTATTTGCATTCTGTCCAATGAAAAGGTCACCTTAGAATGGTGATGCAATTAAATAATATTCTTTAAAGAGTAAATATATTCACCAAGGATATGTCATAACTTTAAACTCAGATTTTTGAATTGCTGTGGGCAATAACTAGTTGGGAGAAATGTTACTTTGTGTGAAATTCTGAGAAACACTGCTTAATTTTGTTAGTAATTGAGCTAAGAAAAACTGCTGCCTGACTTTTAAAATATTTTCCTAGTAGATATTTCAGAAGTACTGAGTATACATGGCTGATTGCAATATTAATTAATTTATTATTATTAAGGTATTTACCTGTTACTATAGAGAAGTCTTAAGTGATGGAAACTGTACAGGAGGTATTAGCCTTTTTTTTTTTTTTTTTAAGAATATGACTGGTATACAATTAAAAATGTGCTGCAAGTAGATCAGAAATGAGGGGGCGGAAAGGGCAGGAGGAAAACACATTTATACTGTGCTGCTGTGTAGTTTGAATACTTTCATGACCAGAGAAAGAAATAGGAGAAAACACTGCATCATTCCCAATAATGCTAACTATTTGTCGTGGTTTGGCCGCAGATGGGAACAAAGGACCAC